>NMRB01000160.1:508041-522384 GCA_002633025.1 Notospermus geniculatus
TCCGTCCAGGCACCCAACACCTCCAGCTCTCTGAGGATGCGCCCAGCGATGTCTCCCTATCTCCCCCTGAGAAATTCTTTACGCTCTCCGTCCACTCAACTCGTCCATAACCAGCAACTCTCTGTCGATGCACCCAGCGATGGCTCTACATGTATATCACGATCATTGGTGAAGGAAAATCAGTCCGACACACCCGGTAGAATAGAACTGTACACTTACTCCTGTTAGAAATGACCATCCTCACCATATCATCATCATCACGATGAAGATGCATCTTAAAGGAGCTCGGTATTGCTACTTTTTCTCGACAGCCGGCGCCACCACGCCCTGCGCGCCACTCTCCAATCCCACACTCTAAAAACTAAAGAGTTAAAGGAACTCCTAAAGAGTTAAAGAAACACCTAAAGAGCCTGTACAGTGAGTGCTCTTTATAAAGAGCACTCACTGTACAGGCTCTTTGGGAGTTCCTTTAACTCTTAGGAGTTCCTTTAACTCTTTAGTTTTTAGAGTGCAGGACCTAACTACATGTACGTTGTCGACAAATGGATCCGATGTACTACGTACATGTACATTTTGTATGGTTTATTGCTGCTGCTCGGTGGCAGTCAAAATACCGGTAAGAGATCGCATACCGTGCTCCTTAGTGTCTGTGAGTTTCTGTTCGTCTAGCAATGATGAAGCGAGCTCAAACCTCGCTTACTTGGACTTGCATTTCGCTGTAAGCGTTGACAACTGAAATGAAATGGTCCATGGACCATGTGCTCACCCGTTTGGACATAATAGTGTAATGACAAAGAGAGGTACATGTCAGTTATGGGCAATCTGGGTCAAGTCATTCCCAAGTTGCAGGACTTCAATGATTTTTGGGTTATGCCACCTGGCGGCCATATTGGATGATTGTCCGATCGGGCCAAAACTTCACATGCACATAAAGGTCATCTAGAGGGAGTTACACAGCACATTTGAGCGCTCTGGGTCAAGTCGTTCCTGAGTTATAGCACATTTGATGATTTTCGGGTTACGCCGAAATTTGACGTGCTTGCAAAGGTCATATAGAGGTAAATATCAAGTTTGAGCACTCTGGGTCAAGCCGTTCCTGAGTTATAGCACTTGGATGATTTTCAGGTTACGCCACCTGGTGGCCATATTGGATGTCCGATCGGGCCGATTTTGATCGTTGGTGATCAGATCGCTTGCGATATCGCCCTCACCTCGCCTCGTAAAACTAAGTATCCTCAATTTGATGAGGTTGTTAAAGTGGCCCGGATGTATTACAAATGTAACCTACAGACATGTCTCATACATGTATGTAATATACAGCTTTCCGATTTGGCCCTCCAGACAACCGAAAATTTAGAGACGGGGTGAGAGTTTAGGGCAGTATACTCTTCTGGTGACATTTTTACCGACGTTTACCTAGTGACATTCGACTTACCGTTCTCTCTAACAACATCTAACGCGATTATCTCACTTAATTCGTATAATTTGATGGGCCATATTCATATTGAAGCCTTCGCAACTTTGCGTGCACGCAAATCTATTGTAAGGCAGTCAGTGAACAATAGGGCATGTGCAGCCAAACAACAGACTTGCGTGCACGCGCGGAGTTGCGAAGGCTTCGTGAATATGGCCCCAGATGTGCAGGAGATAACGACAGTTTCACCTTGTTGCAGGTCATTACATGTAGAAAGTTCATATATCTTTCTTCCAGGGAAACTAGGTATATTGCTTCTCACTCTCTAGTATATGAAAAGCTTGACTAATTTTCATTTTTGTCTCTATTTTTCAGAGTAGTAGAAGTAATTTCCCAGGCTGAATAATTTCATGTACCATGCAACCCGACAGATCAAGTCCCTAAAGAGAGATCCATGGCAAACTCTTCAAAACATCAAATTTATGATGCAACATCCGCTTGTCGAAAATCTTTAGTTTGGGAATTAAATACCTTGTCTAATAGTTACCCGGATTTTGAGTTAAACAGGATTTTCCGAAGAAACTGTACACTTTGTACATCACAGAAGACAAGTGAAATAGAGTTTGGACACTGTGACGTTCGCAGCTATAGAACATTCAAGTGGCTTACATGTACATGTAGATACACTATTTTTCAGTACGTCGAATAGGCCAGTAGCTGCATTGATTTACAAGGTGTTTCGAAATGTCTATTTGCTGCTATCAAAGATGATTTTCTCCCGTTTATCATCCCTTAACGTTCTGTCGTCCACGCTCATGTCACCGATGCTACCGTTCAGGTGGTAAAAAGGTCACATGTAACGTGGAAAAAGTTAGACGAATGTCATTTCGAAAGGCCGTGTAAGAATAAAATGGCAGCAACTGATCAATGGATACTAACTTTTAATTGGTTTTTCTGGGTTTTATAAAAAATATTTAATGAAATGCATCTTCCAAGAATAGTTCGGTTGTAATTCCTGTTAATACGACTTGACCTGGGAAATCCGAACTCGGGTCTCGGGTCGGCATGAAATTATCGAATCGGGAAGTGCTCCAATTTTTTCCAATAAACTAACTGCTTTTAACAATAAAACGTGACAAAAAAATTATATTTGTAAATATTCATGCAATGCTAAAACACACCACGGTAGAGGTCTGTTTTAGCTGTCGTTCGGGTGTATACATGTAAGTTAAAAATATGTATAGGTTTGGTCGAAAATGACTAGATTTGTTTAGACAATACCTTTTCTAAACCAATATTCAAAATTGCTTGGTGTATTGACATTTTTGAACGTACTTAACTGTATTATACATATACAATATTTTTATAATGATATCCTGTACACTTTCATGAAAATTACCTGTCCATATCTCTCTGGTGTGTTTATGCTTGATTCACATGCATTTTCTCTTCTGTACATACACAACGAAGTGCAATTTATATGGCTTTTTAGAGACCAACATAAAGACTACGAATGCATTAGCAATACACGACGATGATTACAAAATATGCAGTTTTAGCTTTCTGTGACGAGCTTGCCTTCCTTAATTCGACAAAATGTACCAATTACTGCGTGATGGTAATCACACCAATGCTGAAACGTGACACTCCAGTCCAAAATTGAGTGTGCACGTCACAATACTGCAGAACGTGATATTTGAAAATTGAGTGAGCCCGTCAAAATATAGAAGGACGTGATATTTGAAAACTGATTGCACTGAAGGACGTGATAATTAGAAAATTGCGGAATACGTCAAAATATTGAATGATGACGTGATATTTTAAAATTGAGTGAACACGTTACAACATCGGAGGACGTGATTTTTCAAAACAGAGTCAATCCGTCTGGACACAACAAGAGATACGTGCAATTGTTTTCTTTTCATTGTCAAATTTTCCTCGAAAGGTAGAATCAAAACCATTTCTTGTGACGTATTTTCCTTGACGTGTACCTTTTTAAAGATAATATATCACGGATATTTTCGCGGGCCATGAAAATCATTGTTTATTTACATTTTGTTTGTTTATTTCTCGTTTTTCTTTGTCTTATGAGTAATTTGTTGGTGGCGTGCCCCTCTAGAAATTCTTTTGATACTGAAAACATTCAATTTGGTGGGTTGGCATGTCCCAAAAGTCCAAAATAACATAATGTAAAGATCAATGTTTACAAACATTAAACGTAAACAATGAAGTCGTGATATATTATCTTTAACCTGGAGTGGGGAAATCGATCGGAATCCCAACGGACTGCCGTCGGGCATGATTTTGGCCAGAGTAAATGATCCAACCGAGTTTTGATATAGTGACCTGCACCACAAAACCAGTCGTAAGTCGCACGGAAAATGAACCTAAACGTACTGAGTTGACACCTGGCCCCGTATTCATAAAACTACTTAAGTCTTAGTGTAATACTTATCTTTTGTGTTGAACAAAGGATAAGTGTCATTCTTAGACTTAAGTAGTTTTATGAATACGGGGCCAGGAGATAAGGAAAGAAATAATCACTCAAGACTTCACAACAGTCAGACAATACTGAAATTGACAAATAATTTGGCCCCAAATTGCCAACCTCAGAGCGACTTACGACTGGTTTTGTGGTGCAGGGTCAGCAATTAGCAAAAACTGCTTCCATGCTAATTTGATTTTTGTGGAAAAATGCACAATGAGTTGTTCTTTTTGTTTGAATTGGTTTAAAGTACATCAATTAGGAATTTGTCATCGTTTCATCAACTTTGCTGCCTTCGAGTAGTATTTAGAACACGGTCAACAGCAAATCTTAGGCTTATCATGTAAACCGCTGAAGTACGAAATTTGTAATGTTGAAACAACTGTGAATTTCGTGGGCACGAATTTTTTACTGTCATTTTTGACTGGCGCAAGTTATTCCCTTTAATACAGGAACGAGTTTTACGTGAACACAAATGAATGTGCAGCAGATGTGTGACTTTAATCTTGCCAATAAAGGAGCATACAAAAAATGTTGCAAACACTTGAAAAAAGCAACACCCACGATATTTCTATCACCACTTCGACCTGTTAGACCCAGATAAGAAAGCAATTGCTGTGATATAAATATTATACCTGTACATAATCTATGTCGTTTTCTTGATTAAATGAATAATAACACAACACACCCTATTTATGAGTAACCTCGTTGGGCAATTCACACACGTACATGTACTACGATCTTTGAAGAAGCCGTTGTGACCAAGTGAAGCCTGGCACTATGATTGCGAGGTCGAATAGTGGAGTTCGATCGTTTAAAAATTTTTGTTAACCCTTCATGTTCAGGAAAACAGTGTGTTATGTAAAATGTTCACAGATGTACACCGCTGTATGAGATAGTGCTTTTTTCTTTGTCTTGTTTATGAGGTCACTGAAGCAAAACAGAGACACAACTTCATAGCAGTGTACTCTCTAAACAGGAAAGAGCGAAATTTGGCTCTAAAAGAATAAGTTAGGACTGCTCTTTCAAGAGCGAAAGGATAAAAGAGCGAATTTTCAATTGAGCCATTGACACCATTCTTGTCAAAGATGCATTATCAGTTAAAAAATGCCTTATGTCATGTAAGACAACTATATGAACGAAAGCTAGAAATTAAATTCTGCAGGTGAGGGCCAGTCAGTTTCACGCGTTCTACGATTCCGCTCTTTTGAAAGAGTGGTCCCTTACTTATAGCTCTTTCTTTTTTAGAGAGATTGGGTCATGATCGGGGCAAATTTTGATCACACTTATTTCACCTGTAATATGGGCCCAACCGCACAGAGCTTATCTTTATGTTAAGGTCCACTACATGGGACTATTTCCCGGCGGACTACCGTCAACGTGGTCCTCATGTAATTTTCTTTCTTTTGAGCATCACAGTATTGTTAGAATGTGTTTGTACAGCAGCCAGACGTGTTGTGTAATCATCCTTCAGAAATTCCGTCCAAAATTTGGGTCGTCTTTTTCCTGAACTGCACCAAGAGACATATCACTTACTCAGGGGTTTCTTTGAAAAAGGGAAAAAATCAGGAAACTATTGTTTTGTGGGCTTTTTTTCGCTACAGGCATTTTCGTCCATAAAACAGTGTTAAAAAGATGATAAAAATTGTTCCTCTTTCAAGACTTAACAAACGTCCAGGACAAAAACACATGTAATCCAAATTTTTGATTTGAAACTTCGAAAATCCTGAGCCAGTTTATGTCCTTGGTCTCTATATTCATACCAACAACAAAGGGAATTTCATCATCCGAAGTTCACCTTCAAAGGCGTCGACCAAAACAGCGGTTTTCCGCGCTACCGTGGTTTCTACAGACATCGGCGTCGCTCTTGCTTACGGGACGAGTCAGTCCAGCTCAGAGGCTGATACTGGTGATGCTTGTGCCTGGTCAGAACTGCGTGACCGCGAAATGATCTGTTGTGGAAACGGGCCGAGGGACAAACACAAAGGCTACATACTGCAACTCTGTTTGCGATTAGTGTGTGGCTTGCACAGGAGGGGTCGCTCACCACATTCTCAAAGCAGGAATGGCGTTGCCTGTAAAAAGCACTAGGTAATCACGAAAATCGCTGTAATGGAATCGAATGATGGTGAATTTCGTTATGACGAATTCTCGGAGTTGGCAGTCGAGGAAAGAGACACCCGCACCATGAGGATCGCGACCAGCACTATGTATAGCAAGTTTACACCAGAAAATAAAGCTTTTTACGATTCGTTTGGAAATAATAGTTGATTGATTTATTAAAGGTGTATGAAAACACTGTCTGGGGACGAGATTGCAGTGCAACAACACATGCACAATGACTGCCTGTCGGCTTCATGGATTTGTAATGACGGCTAAGGATCGGCGCACATGGACGGCAAATAGCAATGCGGTAGGGGTGTTTTTAAAGTCGACTGGCCCGGCTGAATGACGATTCCAGCAGCGTTGGGTCAGTCGACTTTAAAAACATCCCTACCGCATTGAGGATTGCGCCCAGCGCAAGGCCTGCTTTCCATTGGCGCTTTTCCGTGCGCGCAAAAGCTTGAAAGCATTGTTTGTTTCCGCTTCGTTGATCACGGCGCGAAAAAAAAAACAATGGAAAGTCGCCCTCACGCGCGAAGCCTCCAAGCAACTCGGGTCAAAAAAGCATAATGTAGATGAATATGCATGATGACACAATGCCTAGTTAGGCCAATAGTGAGGACGCATGTTGTTCACTGAAAAGTTCCCCCATCTCCGATTATGGGCTGATTGCTGTCACCCTTCCTGTCAGTCACAAGCCTGGAACAGTTCGTGTTAAGAGGCCATTTCCTTTAGAAACATGACTGTTAGGCCTACCACATCAGAATGTTCTATTGTGTAACACTGGCATTTTCAAGTTGTTTTAACAATTTAAAAATTGTTATACAAACTGTACTCAGAATGAATGAACAGGTTCAGTACATTTTGGGGCAGCGGAAGCTACATTGAAAATATCGTACTGACTGCACAATAAATTTGCGCTTAAACAATGGTCCTTGACTTTGAAGGGATGCGCAATACAGTAGTATTTTATAGTTATCATTTACAGTAGGGAAACTGTAATAATCAAGGGGGAATTGTCCTTTAGAATCTTGACATAATGGCAGGAAATAAGCCGTTAGGTTTCATTCTCAGTTAATTTGACGAAGACAACAGCATTGAATGAAGTATCAATTCAAAACTTCATTTCTTGTGTTTCTGCTGTGACCTAATTTAGTCAGATCCTCAGAATTATGATATCAAACACATGATCATCCATGTACCCTCACAGAAAATAAGTATGAATTGGAAGAACAAGGAAGTATAATTCACAAGGAGGGTGAGAGAGCATTAACTGCGTTTCATTCTCCAAACGACAAACTTGAGATCAATTTCATTGACATGTAGTTACTGGATTTTATATCGTATTTAAAAGGAGGGATTCAAAGGAGTGCATTTTCGACTTGTTCTTGTGTGAGAATTACAAGTACTTTTGAAGTCATGTTACTAATATATTGGTTGGGATTTTTTCTGCTCCTCTGTGTTGGGGAGAGCTTCGGCCGCGACGGTATGTCTTGCCAATTTCCTAGTCTTTTTTATCTGTACAAAATCTACATGAGTATTTCCCCTTCTGTCATGTCTTTAGGGGATCGGCCTTAAAATTCAAAGTGCCATTCATTCATTCCTAACAATTTTCGAAGGGGGGGGGCAAGGCCTTGTTAGAATTGGTTTAGGGGTGTATGAAACATGAGGGAGGTTGAGATCAGCGACTTATCATGGACGTATACAGATAGATTTCTGTACAACAAGGACAAAATTTGTGTACATTTCGATCCGTTTGCGTACTATAATGATCCGTGATAAGGTGCTGATCTCAACCTCCCTATTGATGTTATGGGGCCAACCAATCTTACATGTATACTGTAGAGGCGAAGAATGCCGGAATTTGCATTAGATCTAAAACCACGATGCGATCCCTCCCAACCATTTTATTTCACGACTTTCATGTAATGCAGTCATCTTCTCCTTAGCATGTGAAAATAGCCCATAACCACAGCCTTTCTTATCATACCATGGTGATTAGTTTATGATCATACTTCAGGTTGTCAAGACACGTCATGGCACTATTGCTCTGACCCCAGTTATAATCGCTGCAAGAACGACGACTATGTCAGAAGTCGGTGTCCAAGATCCTGCGGTCTTTGCGATGATACGACGACTATGACAACACCAAGGACATCTACCGATGCGACAGCAACCAACACTTTTTCTCCGAGGAAATCGACACAATCAGTCCGTAAGTAGGGAATATGTTCAAGGTTCTCTTTGAAATGTTCGAAAGGATGCAGTCAATCCCAGACAGGAGTGCTAGTTTCATAAAATACTTAACACAACATCAGCCCCGAAAAATGTGTTAACCTGCTCAATACATACATGTAGGCCTACATGTATCTTATCAATTTGCTTAATCTCAAAATATGTCAAACTTTATGCCAAAATTATATTCTTGATTTTGCCCAATGGTTCCATATCACATCTTTTTACTTTCACGACAGGTTGTCAAGATACGTCATGGCACTATTGTTCTAATCCGATCTATATGGCAAGCCAAACGTTGCAATATTCAATTCTACAAAATATTTTTGTTCCAAAAATATATTCATTCATTAATGGTAAATATTCATTCATGAATGAAAAATATTGATTCATGAAAAAAATATTCAGTCATGAAAAGAATATTTGTTCATGAAAAAAATATTTATTCATGACAAAATATTTGTTTATGAAAAAAATATTTGTTGATGAAACAATATTTGTGGACGAAAAAAATATTTGTTCATGAAAAAAAATTTATTCATGAAAAAATCTATTCATGAAAAAATATTTGTTCATGAAAAAAATATTTACTCATGAAAAAAACTGTATAAATTTCTTCTGTATTCAATGAAAAATGTGTCCAATGAAAATATTTATCCCATACAAAAAAATCATCGCATACAAATATTTTTATCCCACAAAAATATTACATCCAGAACGAGTAACGAGCAGCAGTATTTCCATTCAACACGAAATATTTTGGTTCAATCATCAGAGCCCTCTGTTGGAAAATGTGTCAGTATGCTTGCAACGTGAAAAATATCCATTCGATAATGAAAATATTCATTCAACACGAAATATATTGGTTCAATCATCAGAGCCCTCTGTTGGAAAATGCGTCAGTATGCCAAACGAGTTAAAGTTAGTATGCTCGCGCTTTGGAACGAACTCCGGCTACCCGTACTGATTGGTCCTGATGGGCCCCCGGGTAACATACGGCTGTGTATGTCCCTTATTAGACTCCCATTTTATGGTCCTTATAGCGCCCCTTGTCTACTCAGACTGGCAGTTAAAGGTGAATTGGCGGCCTTACATACCCCCGTGTCCAGACAAATTTTAATGAGGTCCAATTTGATTGGATGTTGGTGCATAGTGATGTCCCATCATGCCTATAATTAGAAAATTGCGGAATACGTCAAAATATTGAATGATGACGTGATATTTTAAAATTGAGTGAACACGTTACAACATCGGAGGACGTGATTTTTCAAAACAGAGTCAATCCGTCTGGACACAACAAGAGATACGTGCAATTGTTTTCTTTTCATTGTCAAATTTTCCTCGAAAGGTAGAATCAAAACCATTTCTTGTGACGTATTTTCCTTGACGTTTACCTTTTTAAAGATAATATATCACGGATATTTTCGCGGGCCATGAAAATCATTGTTTATTTACATTTTGTTTGTTTATTTCTCGTTTTTCTTTGTCTTATGAGTAATTTGTTGGTGGCGTGCCCCTCTAGAAATTCTTTTGATACTGAAAACATTCAATTTGGTGGGTTGGCATGTCCCAAAAGTCCAAAATAACATAATGTAAAGATCAATGTTTACAAACATTAAACGTAAACAATGAAGTCGTGATATATTATCTTTAACCTGGAGTGGGGAAATCGATCGGAATCCCAACGGACTGCCGTCGGGCATGATTTTGGCCAGAGTAAATGATCCAACCGAGTTTTGATATAGTGACCTGCACCACAAAACCAGTCGTAAGTCGCACGGAAAATGAACCTAAACGTACTGAGTTGACACCTGGCCCCGTATTCATAAAACTACTTAAGTCTTAGTGTAATACTTATCTTTTGTGTTGAACAAAGGATAAGTGTCATTCTTAGACTTAAGTAGTTTTATGAATACGGGGCCAGGAGATAAGGAAAGAAATAATCACTCAAGACTTCACAACAGTCAGACAATACTGAAATTGACAAATAATTTGGCCCCAAATTGCCAACCTCAGAGCGACTTACGACTGGTTTTGTGGTGCAGGGTCAGCAATTAGCAAAAACTGCTTCCATGCTAATTTGATTTTTATAATTAGAAAATTGCGGAATACGTCAAAATATTGAATGATGACGTGATATTTTAAAATTGAGTGAACACGTTACAACATCGGAGGACGTGATATTTCAAAACAGAGTCAATCCGTCAGGACACAAAAAGAGATACGTGCAATTGTTTTCTTTTCATTGTCAAATTTTCCTCGAAAGGTAGAATCAAAACCATTTCTTGTGACGTATTTTCCTTGACGTGTACCTTTTTAACCTGGAGTGGGGAAATCGATCGGAATCCCAACCGACTGCCGTCGGGCAAAAACTTCATGATTTTGGCCAGAGTAAATGATCCAACCGAGTTCTGATATAGTGACCTGCACCACAAAACCAGTCGTAAGTCGCACGGAAAATGAACCTAAACGTACTGAGTTGACACCTGGTCCCGTATTCATAAAACTACTTAAGTCTAAGTGTAATACTTATCTTTTGTGTTGAACAAAGGATAAGTGTCATTCTTAGACTTAAGTAGTTTTATGAATACGGGGCCAGGAGATAAGGAAAGAAATAATCACTCAAGACTTCACAACAGTCATGCAGACAATACTGAAATTGACAAATAATTTGGTCCCAAATTGCCAACCTCAGAGCGACTTACGACTGGTTTTGTGGTGCAGGGTCAGCAATTAGCAAAAACTGCTTCCATGCTAATTTGATTTTTAGCACAATGAGTTGTTCTTTTTGTTTGAATTGGTTTAAAGTACATCAATTAGGAATTTGTCATCGTTTCATCAACTTTGCTGCCTTCGAGTAGCATTTAGAACACGGTCAACAGCAAATCTTAGGCTTATCATGTAAACCGCTGAAGTACGAAATTTGTAATGTTGAAACAACTGTGAATTTCATGGGCACGAATTTTTTACTGTCATTTTTGACTGGCGCAAGTTATTCCCTTTAATACAGGAACGAGTTTTACGTGAACACAAATGAATGTGCAGCAGATGTGTGACTTTAATCTTGCCAATAAAGGAGCATACAAAACATGTTGCAAACACTTGAAAAAAGCAACACCCACGATATTTCTATCACCACTTCGACCTGTTAGACCCAGTTAAGAAAGCAACTGCTGTGATATAAATATTATACCTGTACATAATCTATGTCGTTTTCTTGATTAAATGAATAATAACACAACACACCCTATTTATGAGTAACCTCGTTGGGCAATTCATACACGTACTACGATCTTTGAAGAAGCCGTTGTGACCAAGTGAAGCCTGGCACTATCATCCTGAAGAAATGGGCACTATGATTGCGAGGTCGAATAGTGGAGTTCGATCGTTTAAAAATTTTTTAAACCCTTCATGTTGAGGAAAACAGAAAACAGTGCCTATGTGTTATGTAAAATGTTCAGAGATGTACACCGCTCTATGAGGTAGTGGCTTTTCTTTGTCTTGTTTATGAGGTCACTGAAGCAGAACAGAGACACAACTTCATAGCAGTGTTCTCTCTGAACAGGAAAGAGCGAAATTTGGCTCTAAAAGAACTAAGTTAGGACTGCTCTTTCAAGAGCGAAAGGATAAAAGCGCGAATTTTCAATTGGGCCATTTACACCATTCTTGTCAAAGATGCATTATCAGTTAAAAAAATGCCTTAAACACGGAGGCTCAAAGTATTTCATGTAAGACAACTATGAACGAAAGCTAGAAATTAAATTCTGCAGGTGAGGGCCAGTCAGTTTCACGCGTTCTACGATCCCGCTCTTTCTCTTTAGAAAGAGCGGTCCCTTACTTAGCTCTTTCTTTTTTTAGAGAGATTGGGTCATGATCGGGGCAAATTTTGATCACACTTATTTCACCTGTAATATAGGCCCAACCGTTAAGGTTCACCACTACATGGGACTATTTCCCGGACTACCAACGTGGTCCTCATGTAAATTTTCTTTCTTTTGAGCATCACAGTATTGTTAGAATGTGTTTGTACAGCAGCCAGATGTGTTGTGTAATCATCCTTCAGAAATTCCGTCCAGAATTTGGGTCGTCTTTTTCCTGAACTGCACCAAGAGACATATCACTTACTCAGGGGTTTCTTTGAAAAAGGGAAAAAATCAGGAAACTATTGTTTTCTGGGCTTTTTTCGCTACAGGCATTTTCGTCCAAAAAACAGTGTTAAAAAGATGATAAAAAATTGTTCCTCTTTCAAGACTTAACAAACGTCCAGGACAAAAACACATGTAATCCAAATTTTTGATTTGAAACTTCGAAAATCCTGAGCCAGTTTATGTCCTTGGTCTCTATATTCATACCAACAACTAAGGGAATTTCATCATCCCAAGTTCACCTTCAAAGGCGTCGACCAAAACAGCGGTTTTCCGCGCTACCGTGGTTTCTACAGGCATCGGCGTCACTCTTGCTTAAAGGAGCTCGACGTCCAAGTTGTAAACAAACTGGTTTGTTTACAAACAGTGGCCAGCAAACTAGTTTTATTCCTTCGTGAAGGTGGCAGCACCAGTACGCCCCGTGATCGTTAGACTGGTGCCCGGTCCAATGCAACTCACTCACGATATTCACGTCAGTACATATCATCGACAATAGGTGGCAGCACCGCAGCCGTCGCGTGGATAGAGAACCAGTGAGTGAGTGTTTACAACTTGGACGTCTAGCTCCTTTAATACGGGACGAGTCAGTCCAGCTCAGGCTGATACTGGTGATGCTTGTGCCTGGTCAGAACTGCGTGACCGCGCAATGTTCTGTTGTGGAAACGGGCCGAGGGACAAAGGCTACATACTGCAACTCTGTTTGCGATTAGTGTGTGGCTTGCACAGGAGGGGTCGCTCACCACATTCTCAAAGCAGGAATGGCGTTGCCTGTAAAAAGCACTAGGTAATCACGAAAATCGCTGTAATGGAATCGAATGATGGTGAATTTCGTTATGACGAATTCTCGGAGTTCGCAGTCGAGGAAAGAGACACCCGCACCATGAGGATCGCGACCAGCACTATGTATAGCAAGTTTACACCAGAAAATAAAGCTTTTTACGATTCGTTTGGAAATAATAGTTGATTGATTTATTAAAGGTGTATGAAAGAAAACACTGTCTGGGGACGAGATTGCAGTGCAACAACACAATCATGCACAATGACTGTGTCGGCGGCTTCATGGAATTGTAATGACGGCGGATCGGCGCGCATGGACGGCAACTATCAATGCGGTAGGGGTGTTTTTAAAGTCGACTGGCCCGGCTGAATGACGATTCCTGCAGCGTTGGGTCAGTCAACTTTAAAAACATCCCTACCGCATTGAGGATTGCGCACAGCGCAAGGCCTGCTTTCCATTGGCGCTTTTCCGTGCGCGCAAAAGCTTGAAAGCATTGTTTGTTTCCGCTTCGTTGATCACGGCGCGAAAAAAAACAATGGAAAGTCGTCATCACGCGCGAAGCCTCCAAGCAACTCGGGTCAAAAAAGCATAATGTACATGAATATGCATGATGACACAATGCCTAGTTAGGCCAATAGTGAGGACGCATGTTGTTCACTGAAAAGTTCCCCCATCTCCGATTATGGGCTGATTGCTGTCACCCTTCCTGCCAGTCACAAGCCTGGAACAGTTCGTGTTAAGAGGCCATTTCCTTTAGAAACATGACTGTTAGGCCTACCACATCAGAATGTTCTGTTGTGTAACACTGGCATTTTCAAGTTGTTTTAACAATTTAAAAATTGTTATACTCAGAATGCAATGAACAGGTTCAGTACATTTGGGGGCAGCGAAGGCTACATTGAAAATATCGTTACTGACTGCACAATAAATTTGCGTTTAAACAATGGTCCTTGTCTTTGAAAGGATGCGCATTACAGTAGTATTTTATAGTTATCATTTACAGTAGGGAAACTGTAATAATCAAGGGGGGATTGTCCTTTAAAATCTTGACATAATGGTAGGAAATAAGCCTTTAGGTTTCATTCTGCTTACAGTTAATTTGACGAAGACAACAGCATTGAATGAAGTATCAATTCAAAACTTCATTTCTTGTGTTTCTGCTGTGACCTAATTTAGTCAGATC
>NMRB01000160.1:527783-550063 GCA_002633025.1 Notospermus geniculatus
CCTTGAAAAAGTGCTAAAATTTTAGTGTTTTGACCACCGCAGTAGCGATTTTCTGGTCTTCCATCTGACCCCCTTCAGAGCCTATATACTGTAACTTTCAGCAAAATCGTCGATAATGTAGTGTAGCTCGACGTCTTTTTGCCGCCCTTTCCTTCCATTGCCCATTATTATTAAGTAAATTGCAGGGTCTTCAATAAAACCCAATGTTCTGCCCTCCAGCCAACCAACATCTTCTCTACCCTTGGACGTGGACTAGCGATAGAGAAAAAAGTGAACCTTGTCATATCCCGTTCTACATTGGCAGCAGACGGTACGATGACTGCATCATCAGTAGCTATTCAGGGAAGGCCTGGTGCTCTCTACGAAGACATTTCAGAAACGATGGCCAATGGGGATATTGTCCTGGTAGGTTTTCGCCCATTCTATTGAGGTTCAAGAGAACGAAATTGCGAAACTGCATTCGAAGCAAACTCAACGCAACTACAAATCTATTGTGAGAATGAATCTGCCATTCGGAACGACCTGAGGCGAACTGCTTATCTGCCCACTGTGCGGCGCATCTCGGACACAAGTCCAAGGCAGCAATATTGTTTATCAACAAACCCACGTGACCGACCGTGGGACTATTTTGGCCGAATTTTGGCCTGGTAAGATGTTCAACCTTATTTGCTGGATTATTTGAGCCATATTATATAATACATGTAATAAACTTACCGGTATCTCACCCAGTCTGCCAATTATTGATCAATAACGCAACGTTTTTGTGTGCCCTATTTTGTTCATGAGCAGGTGTGATGAGGCGAACCGCATCTGAATTCTCACAAACGGGCAGCAATCGTTGCGCGTTCAAGATGGCTGCCTTGGAATTGTGTCCGAGGGGAAATGCGAGTGTCTACGAAAATTGCCGAGCAGTTGCCTTCGGAAGTTCCGAATGTGAATCTGCATATCATGTCTCACTCAATACATCTCTCACTCACTCAATAATTAGTGAACTAGATTTCCATTGGGTTCTTTAATAGTGATAACATCAGTTTATGAATGACCAAACTGCCATATACATTGTATACTCTAAATGAGGTTTTAGATGACCACGGCGATGTCCAATGGGCTGCTTGACTGGACAATTCAGTCCGAGAGAACGGTAGCAAATGAAGGACACTGCAAAAGAAGCACTTATCTTTTCTCTGAAATTTCCTTTTCATATCCCGTCCCTGCTGCATCAACAGACTGTCGAACATTCAGTAAGTAGTCAGATTCTTTGAAGAACGTTTTCATCTCGCATTCATTCTCACAAGATTACGACGTTCACAACGCTCTCTCGCATCAATATCACGAGCACTCGCCATGTTTGGTTTCATAAAACGGATTTAATTCTTGAACATGACTGCCAAATACTGCATTATTGACTCAGGAGACCCCGGAGAAAACAGAGTGAACCACCAAATCACAAAAAATGCGTGCAATCGGATATCGAACCCGATGTAACATTTTTTCAGTGTTCCCCTTCTACATGTTTTATTGTCGGACGGAATAAGCTGCGAATTGACTTGACAACAGGGGAGACACAGAGAAATGTGCTATTCTATCAAAGCATTTCCCAAACAATAAGGGGAAACACTGTCACCCTGACAGAGGTAACACTGAAACCTCAATGGTGACAGGCGGCGATGTATGTACAATGTGGTTCAAGAAGATTGAACCCGTCGTTTGTCTTTGCAGAACCGTTCCCTCCCGACGACATAATACTGATCACCAAGCCCGCCGGCCTCGGCAAACAAGCCATTGTCAAGGCAACATGGAAGGTGAGCAGACTTCTGATATTTGGTTCATCATGGAAAAGAAGCCAACCTAAAGGGCGGTTTACACTAGGTTGCATCAAGTTGCAACAACTTGCAACTTGTTGCAAACTACCTTGAACGGTTTACACATAGAAAAATCGATGCAACATCCAGTGTGATCGAGTTGCAACAAGTTGCATGCCAGTTTACACATGCAACTTTTATGAAACTTTTTGGTCTCATCAGGTTTTTATGCAACAAGTTGCATGAAGTTATGAAAAGTTGCATGTGTAAACGGGCCTTTACGCATAATTTTTTTGACGTGTATCGATGTTATACATTATTCCAATTGAATCTACAATAATTTCCACTCCACAGCCGCAGAATTCAAACAAAGATTGCAAATTCAGCGTGGGATACAACATCAAATTCACTACCATCGCTGGTTTGGAATACACGGAGGACGGAATAGACGCGGACGATGCAACTTCTGCAGAATGGAATGACGCTCCGGCCAAAAAACAAGTGTTCGTCACTGTCCAATCGCTAAATTGCTTCAACCAGCCATGTGTGCCTTCGGACTGGTCAGAATATGTTTCGATAACGTCTTCAAATAAATGTGAGTAACGGCAGTGTCAAAACTACAGCTCTTCAAAACCCATATGCAACTGGAAGTACCCCATCTGATATCCGCAACCAGAAGCTATATCGGCTACACCCATATTAAACCAATCACCAAAATATCTATAACGAGACTGCCGCTAAGAGTTGTAGATAACTAAATCAAGGACCCAACAAAAGAAAAAACATCCCTTACAACAGATCCGTAACTTGTTCGGTGCAGCAATGCAACTTTCTGAATAATGATACCAGTCAAGTCGACAGTCTCCAGTCCCTTAATGATCCATACCATTAATAGACACTTGTAATGTTTTTCACTGCCCCCCGTTTGCCAGTGCCTCCCAACAAAAGATTGACGGAATAAGCCGCGACGTGACAATGAGGGAGGCACTGATCAACATGTCTTTCTGTATTTGAGTGTCCGCCGAACAATAAAGCGGGCATTGTCATACGGGGGGCATTCTCATACATTACACTTGTCCTGCAACCATAAATTCCATGACAAATGACTCTTCCGAACGGAATGTCTGATAAACTGATAGAAAAGATATTCAAAGAGGCATCCATATTTCACAGATTTCCGATTCGCTAATTGTAGTGGGTTTTCGCTTTCAGACCCGGGGCCAGTCCACAACATAACCGTGGTCGACAGAACCGTCTCTTCCTTAAAAATACGATGGGATCGAAATGAGGAGGACCACGGGGTGTATGATTACAAGGTGAGATTATGGAAGACCCACTTCTGGGATCTCTACACACAAGATGATAAGAAAAGTAAAGTCGTCTCCGAATTTCGCAAATTTTTCGACCCCAACCGGGGTCTTCCTCAGGCACTTTCTAGTAAAGTCGTCTCCGAATTTCGCAAATTTTTCGACCCCAACTGGGGTCTTCCTCAGGCACTTTCTAGAAAGTGCCTGAGGAAGACCCCAGTTGGGGTCGAAAAATTTGCGAAATTCGGAGACGACTTTACTTTTCTTATCATTTTGTGTGTCGTTTTTTGTGCTCTGGGTTGGATATTTTTTCTACCAAAAAGGACAAAATCATCTCTTCTCTTTCCTACTCGACACGAAAAACTTCTTGCTTTAATGATTAAATCAGTTTTGCCAAGGAACATCAGTTTCGGTCTGGGAATGCTTTATTATACGCAAGCGCATTAACCACAACATGGCATGCAGGCCACACTAATCGATCTTGTGATTGAAGACCAAACCGCTAGGGCGTACTGTGAGTATCTGTGTATCTCTGTGGTTTTTAGTAAATGAACATCGCAACCATAAAATCTCTTGACGAAGGAGGAATACTGAATGTGACTGCATCAATACTACTTGGAGGTACCATGTCCCCATTTCTGTTTTGATAACGAAGTTTTGCTTCTTGTACCCAAGGTTACCTTCAACGATGTGGCGATGTGGAGTTCAGGCCGTCACGAAATAACCATCCGGAGCCTGCAGCCTGGTTTGGTGTATAACATCACTGTGACCCCACTGAACAGGATAAGTTATGGTGAACCGGTAACTCTGGTGACTTGGACTGATATAGAAGGTAGGGTTTATGACATGACCGTATAGGTACATGTACTTCCATATAGATTCCTGTTAACCGTGTACGTCCGAAACCGAATAAACGTGGATCAATGAGCAAAACCCCGATCTGAGCGCCTGATACGGCATTAGACAACTTTAAGCCCAGTCACACTGTGGCGACTTTGGCGGGCGAATCCCCGCGAACTAGAATGAAATGGTCCATGGACCATGTGCTCACCCCTTTGGACATAATAGTGTAATGACAGAGAGAGGTATGTACATGGTGCATGGACCATTTCATTCTAGTTCGCGGGGATTCGCCCGCCTAAGTCGCCACAGTGTGACCTGGGCTTTATAGGCAGTTTATAGACAACATTGGGAGAATCTGATGTTCAGTAGAAAGTCTTCCTCTTTATCACATGAAGAGCGAGTCTGTCTGACGATCCAAGCCGGAACGCCAGAAGTGACAGGACCCGACATTTCCACTCCGGCACTCTAACAGTCCAACTACATGTAGGAATCCACTGAACCAAAGATTTCGAGAGGAAATCGGGAATACGCCTACTACATGGATGTAGGCTACAAATGTTATGACGAAGAAAATTGGGCACGCCTGCAAAGTGTTACACTTCTACTTGATCCCACTGAAATTCTTTCAGCGCCCCAACCGCCGAAAACGCCGACACTGATTGAAGATATGACAACAGAAGACTCAATATCTGTGAAGTTTTTACCTGCTATACCGCCAAACGGAGCAAGAATCAGGTACATGTATGTGGAACACAGTTCGATTTACCTGAGGGTACGAAAGGCTTCGTACTTTCTGTTTTAAATACATGTACGTCTTTTTCGCGTTTTTTCAGGAGTTACATTTTGAAGCTCGTCGTAGCTAACGCCTGCTTTCGAGAACACCTGAAACCTGATGGAGACTGTTGTGAAAGTGAAGAAGGGAGGCTGTGGAATTCACCAGACACGAGGTAGACCGGCCACAAATTTATCAGAGAGAACTTGGGAAGCCATAGAGTACCACCTAAAATCAAACCTGTTGCCCGCGAGCTGCGTCTCTGAATTGGATTTTTCACAGTTTTTGAATTCCCCGACACATGGCCATGTGCTTACAGGCACCGACACAATGCCATGTTTACATTTTTGCTGTCACAAAGCACAAGCACAAGGCATTGGATTTCGGCAGGTCCGCAGGCAGCCTGTATCATGCTTTCAATGATTGGACTCCGTGTAACAACAGGGGGATAAGGGAAAACCAGTCAACCCTTCCAGCCCCTTCCTCTTTGGTGTCCGTCTAGTGCTTCCCAACAGCTGCCAGGGTTGTACTGGGGAGGAGGGGAGGGNGGGTTCTTCATCATAAGAAACCAATATTTTGTAGGTCCTACTCTTAGCCAGTGGGACGATTCCTTGTACTTCATCGACTGCTAAACCGGAGGAAATACAAATCATAAGGGTATATCCATCCTCAAATCACCGATTACGTTTCCCGTATCTTTCAGCGTTACGAAACACTTAGGACCGGGCGAGATGCCGTCTGGAGGCAAGGTCGTCGAATTCAAGGTCGACAGCGGAAAGAAATACAAGATATGTTATGGTGTGGAAGTTAAAGGCCAAGCGGTAAGGCATTACCCCCGAAATAGCATATGCAACCTACTGACAAGGACAGAAAGATGAGAAATAGAAAATTACGTGTATATCTAAATTTAGTCGAACGGGCCAATCACAGCCCTTGATCCTGTAAATGAGCCAATCAGAAAATCTGTTACGGTAATATGAAGGTCCGTTGACAACGATTGGTTAAAAAATAAACAAATTGGCAGCAGCTGGAACATGCAGTCAAGTTGGTCCTCATTATCATCTTGTTTTGTAGGGCGTCGCGAAAATAAAGTTCACTGAAATGCCCAAGATTATCAGCGGTAAGCTTACACACTTCTATGAAAACTCATTTTCATTAGGTCTAATCAAATAGCCTACATCTGCAATCATCTGTTCACACAGATATCCCTCCGAACACGTTCCAAGGCGGAATTGTTCATCCACATTTCTGGATAGTGTTTTAAATATGGGAGTTCCGAGAAGACTGAATGGATGACGATGTCATCACTGGGCCAGCAGACGGGTAACCCGACAACCGGCGGGCCGAGGATGTAACCCAGCAGTTCTGCAACAATGGTAATCTCACGAAGGCCACATTCGTGTAGCACAGGTTCACCATTTCAATGTTTGATTTATCTTTTCAGCACACCAAACAATCGCCGTTGATGAATCATCTGGTGCAATAATAGGGGCCACCCTAGCCTGTCTTCTACTTTTAATTGCCACAATTGCAGCGGTTGTTGTGGTTGTCATCAGGTAGGTTGTTGACCGCGCTAGTTGAATACAAACTCTGAATATTTTTGAGAACATTAGACACAAATGGTAGAGGCGGTATACACGTGGATACTTTTGTGAGAAATGGGCCGTATTTTAGAACGTTCCTTAACATTAAGGTCCACCTTAAATCTATTGTTCTCCATGCTTTTACAATAGACTTAAGGTCGACCTTAACGTTAAGGAACGTTCTAAAATACCACCCATAGATGCCGATAGGTTGTTCAGAAGTCGAGCAAATGATTTTTTGAAGGTTAATGAAAATAGGCCAACATGAGCAGGAAAACAAGCTTGTCGATGAACAATCCAACAAATACAAACTAACAACCAATCAGAATCGTCCTTCCATAATGACTTTGCAACTTCCCGCAGGAGGCGCAGATTGATGAAGGATCAAGACCAGGATACTGACGATATTGAGCTAGCCAACGGAGGAGATGCTGAGCCGAGGTGCCGATCAGGTTTCTTTGATCACATAACTCGTCATAGTGGACCAACTCAGGCCCTAGCTTCATTGGGTAAGCGACACAGGAATTGGTAGGAGTAGTCTCGCCATGCAGCTTGAAAAACTTCTTAATTCGGACCTGGCTTTAGGAAGACTGTCACCGTTTCTTCCTGCAAGAGGAAAATTTAATATGCATATGCTCTGAAAGATGGATGCCATGGTGGCCATGTTGGATGAAACGATTTCGAAACGATAGAACCATGCGACAAAAACAACCTCACCTCTTGTTGTTGGGGGTTAGGCCTACCTTGCACCTACGACTCGTCTTGCGGCAGAAAATACACGACTGATCCCGTCCTTGAAGCCGTCAACCAATTCATGTACTATCATGTACTCCAATCAATCACGCTCCCAGCGATCAGGGCCCGTATGCATAAAAGTGGAATAAGCTTATTCCAGGTATAACCCAACGTTATAACCTTAAGTTAAACCTGGAATAAGCTTATTCCACCTTTATGCATACGGGCCCAGGAGTTCAGATACTGCAGGGCAGCGGCTGTTCAGTCTAAGGAATGGCATCCAAGCAATTTCACCCTTGCTTTTAGGGCATCGCATTGAACTGGACGAGATCGCCAACTGTATCCGCCAGATGGGACAGGGTGATGGTGAACTCTTTTCGGACGAGTACCAGGTATGTACCCGTTTGTCCAACCATAGGCCGTTTTTGAAATGGTCCATGTTCCAAACTAGCTTGGGAAATGGCCAAGGCGAAAATAAGGAAAAGGGTGTTCGCAGGGCCCAAAAAAGTGCATGGAACATGTGGAAGGCAGCAGGGTGAAGTCAGGGAACCTCAGACAAATAGATTGAAATTGATAAGAATTTTTTGAGGAAGGAAATCGACCGCGCATCCAAACCACGATAATGCACTTATCCATGCCATATTTCATGACCACGTACATTATTGACAACTTTACCTAACACTTTTTTATTTTTTGTATTTTCTAGTTGATCCGTAGCGGTCAGGGGTCGCATCCAATGGATATTGCAAAAGCCAACATGGAGAAGAACAGATACAAGAACATACTGACATGTAAATTAGCTTCTCACCATCTTGTACTGCAGCTATAAAACCACCGATCACGGAAAACTATACGCAAATGCTAAGTGATTAAGTGTGTGTATGGGTTTCCTGAAAGCCTTTCACGCGAATCGGTGAAACCTTGGAATAAATGCTTCGTTTCAAATTTTACGTCTGCGATATTATCGTCTTTCGCAATGAGTCGTCGCAGATGAAGAGTGAAAAGTAGACTAATCGTGGCATGATTCTGTGAGTTACCGGTAGCATGCAAGGACATTGAAGGACAAACGATATGAAAATACAATATTTTTTCTCGCAGATGATCATTCCCGTGTGATTATCCAACAAGATGAAGCAGCCAAAGAGGATTCCGACTACATCAATGCCAGTTATATTCTGGTACGTTGAGACTGTCCAGCATTTGCCACAATACGGGGAACCGAAGGATCTCATGGAACCCCGCCTCCCATGAACTGATTGATATACCGACAATACGATCTTCTGAATGGAGAATGAGAATTTTGACACATGACCAACTAGTAGGCTGAATCTCGACAGAAAAGAGTTCCCCTTTCACAACTTACCCCATTCTCCACTTCAGGACTACCAAAACCGGACAGCCTACATCGCCACCCAAGGTCCCAAAGACACGACGGTTAGTGACTTCTGGCTGATGGTGTGGCAGCAGAACATCACTGAGATCATCATGTTGGCCAAACTTTTCGAGATGGGCAAGGTGAGCATGCTCCGGCTTCAAGAGAACCTACCCATTAAATGCAATCCTTTCACGGGACCGCCCCAAAGAACATTTGTGCACTCCAAGTTACATAAATAGGAAGCTTACGCGACCTCCAAACCAGACTCCCGAAAGAAGTTCTCGTTACCGTGCAGCAAGGCTCTCGGCACGGAGCTGCTGGTCAAACCAAAGGAAATGCTTCGAAGAATGAAAAGTCGTATTTTCTATATGACAATGAAGTAAGATCTTGTGAGCCCTGATGTAAATATTCGTCAAATGACAGGACATCTGGCCATTCGATAGGATTATCCCCCAGTTCAATATAACTGCTTCGCCTCTTTGTACACCCTGTTTCTCTTACTTACAAGATAAAATGCCACAAGTACTGGCCTGACCTGTCTGAAACTGACGCCCTAGACTTCGGCCTGAGCGTCACCACACGCGATGTGATGGACATGCACGGCTTCACCATCAGACGCCTGCAGCTGCAGCGGGTAAGACTTAAGACCGCCTCAATCAAAGACCACCTCAATCAAAAAGAACCAGAGATAAGAATTCAAGTTGCTTATTAAGGACTTCACTGCATTTATAGGCCCATGACCGGTAAACGATGAGGTGGATGAGATTTCATCACGAAAAATTGCCCGGAAAAAATTGGGGACCATACTAATCGGCCGTCGTCAATATTTAATCGAATATAGCGCGGGAATTTTGCAACAGATTTCTGTGTGCTGAATCGAAATCCTTTTTCAGAATGGAGTCCTCCGCGACATCCAGCAGTTTCAGTACACTGTCTGGCCAGACCACGGCGTGCCAACAGAAGGCCACTCGCTGCTGTCGATGATGAAACACGTTGGACAGAACCAAGGGAATTGGCCCATCTTGGTCCACTGCAGGTAAGGCAGTTGTGGCTCTGCGCAGACGATCAAAATCATACCGTCTTATGAACGAGCAACTGGTGCCGATGGTTCGTGTCATGTTGTGAAGACGACCCTTGAGCTTGGATCTGAGTTAAAACGAAGCCATTTCGAGGAAAAAATCATCAGTCATTTCGATGACCAATCCTTACGTCAAAGCATTTTAAAGTGAGTCCCTGATCGGTTTTGTTTTTGTAATATGCAGTAGCACAGGTCAAACGATTCCCCACGCTTTTCTCTTCTGATTTCAGTGCCGGCGTCGGTCGGACCGGCACCTTCATCGCCATCAGAGAGATGTTGAAGCAAGGCAAGGCAGAAGGGGCGATAGACATAATGAAGTTTGTTCTTCAGATGAGACAGAACCGGCCTTTCATGGTACAGACAAAGGTAAGGCGTTTAGTGCAAGGAGTTCGCCAGCCCATCGTGCTTACCAGTCACACCAAGGAAAACTTCTTTGCGGTGAAGTGGACGAATCGTGTCCCAGACGCCGTTTCGACCCAGGGCAGATAACGGACACAGCTCCTATCTCGGACAACAACAGCTAGTGCTTCAAAGAGTGGATCGATGCCCTGAACCTCACGTCTTCCCAAGGGTTGAGGACTGCTGCACCCCGTGTCAACCAAATCGAATCCATTTAGTGAAAAGCACGTCATTGTCAACGAACTTTATACGTTGATTTTAATATTTCAGGAGCAGTACATATTCCTGTACAATACGATTGGAGACTACGTACAACAGAGCAAGACTGCTGTTGATCCATATCGACTTAATCAAAAGTACAACAATTTGAAGCAACCAAGGCTTGCAGCTGATGGATTTGCATCCACTGGCATGGACGAAGAATTTGAGGTGAAGAATCTGCTCGTAGAGTCTAAACGTACAGTGTGCCCCCTCCGCTTCTTGAGGGGGCGCACACAGTTTTTAATCTGGGTCCAAAAAAACATGATTTTAATCTGGATCCAAAAACCTCAACTGGGAATTTTGATGTCTACCGTATTTCACGTTCTTTGTCCTCACGTTCCACAGGTACTTCAAAGTACGACTCGCGGAATCCCCAAGTCCAAACTAAGAAGAGCGACGTCAGAGGCAAACAGAGACAAAAACAGATGCTCCAATGTTCTTCCAAGTAAGTCCTAACGCAGCCGTAGGAGAGCTCCGCTCCAACTCCGCTCCCTTGTCACAGAGTGTCCCAATGAAACCCAACATGATTCTGCAAAAGGAGAACGAAGTATTTTGGGGGTCACGACAAGAGTCCCCTGGCCATGTTCCAGTAGTGAGCTCAGATGTCCTTCCAGACGTCCCAATACCAGGCACACAATGCACTTTGTAATAGCAACATTCTTTCGATCTGGAACTTTCAGGTGATGACCACGCCGTCCGGTTATCGGTGACCCAAGAGCAAGATTCGGACTACATAAATGCAGTGTTTGTTGACGTACGTGTATTTCTCTCGACCTAGATAAGCGGGACCTTTTGGGAAATACGCCAGGATGGGGTGGGGGTGTTGGTAGTGTAGCCTACTACATCCTCCGATTCAACTGAAAGGAAAGGCATACGCAACAGAAACCGTAACGACATATTCCTGAGTACCGGACATTGAAAAAAACCCAAACCGGATTGCATATCCTGGCCCATGTATTGCATCCTCCCACTGCAGGGGTTTTTACCTCGCTCCTCTTCATCCACTCACTGTGTGCGAGTGTATGAAGAGGAACGAGACCAAAGCCCTGCTGTGGGAGGATGATGTATTGGAGAGTTGTTTCTCTTTCAGGGCTACCTCCTTCATCAAGCCTTCATAGTGACCCAGATTCCTCTGGCCCACACCAAGAATGACTTCTGGAAGATGGTAAATGAACAAGGGGTGGCGGTCATTGTCCAGATGACAGATGATCCAGATTTAAATCAAGAGGTACCTATCAGTTTGTTACTTTTTGTCATGAATATGTTAGGACGCTTGTTTTCAAAGAGCGTCAATAAAGTCGGCATAGGTAGCCCCCAGCCTTAAACCTGGAATAAGCTTATTCCACCTTTATGCATACGGGCCCAGGAGTTCCGATACTGCAGGGCAGCGGCTGTTCAGTCTAAGGAATGGCATCCAAGCAATTTCACCCTTGCTTTTAGGGCACCGCATTGAACTGGACGAGATCGCCAACTGTATCCGCCAGATGGGACAGGGTGATGGTGAACTCTTTTCGGACGAGTACCAGGTATGTACCTGTTTGTCCAACCATAGGTCGTTTTTGAAATGGTCCATGTTCCAAACTTGCTTGGGAAATGGCCAAGGCGAAAATAAGGAAAACGGTGTTGGCAGTGCCCAAAAAAGTGCATGGAACATGTGGAAGGCAGCAGGGTGGAGTCAGGGAACCTCAGACAAATAGATTGAAATTGATAAGAATTTTTTGAGGAAGGAAATCGACCACGTATCCAAACCATGATAATTCACTATCCATGATGTATTTCATGACCACTTCACCGAACACTTTGTTATTTTTTTTATTTTCAAGTTGATCCGTAGCGGTCAGGGGTCGCATCCAGTGGATATTGCAAAAGCCAACATGGAGAAGAACAGATACAAGAACATACTGACATGTAAATTTGCATCTCACCACCTTGTAGGCCACTCAGTAGCTGTAAAACCATTGATCATGGCAACGTAAACGCAAATGCTAAGTATAATTAAGTGTGTGTATGGGTTTCCTGAAGGCCTTTCACGCGAATCGGTGAAACCTTGGAATATAATGCTTCGTTTCAAATTTTACTTCTGCGATATATTATTCTTTCGCAATGAGTCGCAGATGTCATGAAGAGTGGGAAAAGCCGACTAATGGGGGTGGCATTATTCTGTGAGTTACCAATAGCATGCAAGGACACTGAAGGACAAACTATATGAAAAAAACAATATTTTTTCTCGCAGATGATCATTCCCGTGTGATTATCCAACAAGATGAAGCAGCCAAAGAGGATTCCGACTACATCAATGCCAGTTATATTCTGGTACGTTGAGACTGTCCAGCATTTGCCACAATACGGGGAACCGAAGGATCTCATGGAACCCTGCCTCTCATGCACTGATTGATATACCGACAATACGATCTTCTGAATGGAGAATGAGAATTTTGACACATGACCAACTAGTAGGCTGAATCTCGACAGAAAAGAGTTCCCCTTTCACAACTTACCCCATTCTCCACTTCAGGACTACCAAAACAGGACAGCCTACATCGCCACCCAAGGTCCCAGAGACACGACGGTTAGTGACTTCTGGCTGATGGTGTGGCAGCAGAACATCACTGAGATCATCATGTTGGCCAAACTGTTCGAGATGGGCAAGGTGAGCATGCTCCGGCTTCAAGAGAACCTACCCATTAAATGCAATCCTTTCACGGGACCGCCCCAAAGAACATTATGCACTCGAAGTTACATTATAGGTAGCTTACGCGACCCCCAAACCAGACTTCCGAAAGATACTACCACAAGATCCCGTGCAGCAAGGCTCTCGACACGGAGCTGGTCAAACGAACGGAAATGCTTCGAAGAATGAAAAATTGTATTTTCTATATGGCAATGAAGTAAGATAATGTGAGCCCTGATGCAAATATTCGTCAAATGACAGGACATCTGGTCATTCGATAGGATGATCCCTTAGTTCAATATGTAACTGCTTCGCCTCTTTGTACGCCCTGTTTCTCTTACTTACAAGATAAAATGCCACAAGTACTGGCCTGACCTGTCTGAAACTGACGCCTTCGACTTTGGCCTGAGCGTCACCACACGCGATGTGATGGACATGCAAGGCTTCACCATCAGACGACTTCAGCTTCAGCGGGTAAGAGTCGAAACCATGATCCCAAAAAGAACCGACAACCTTCGTCAGAGGAGAGTTCAGGTCGCTTCATAAGGCCTCAACTGCACTGACAGGCCCGTCGGTAAACGGATGGGGCGGATAGTGAGACTTCATGATGAAAATTTGCCCGCAAACATTTGCCCGCAAACAAATTGGGGGCCATTTATTAATCGGACGTCGTCAATATTTAGTCCAAGAGTGTCCACTAGCGCGGGACTTTTGCCACAGACTTCTGTGTATGATTATGAATTATGAAAATCCTGTTTCCAGAATGGAGTCGTCCGCGACATCCAGCAGTTTCAGTACATGGTCTGGCCAGACCACGGCGTGCCAACAGAAGGCCACTCGCTGCTGTCGATGATGAAACACGTTGGACAGAACCAAGGGAATTGGCCCATCTTGGTCCACTGCAGGTATTAAGGCAGTTGTGGCTCTGTGCAGACGGTCAAAATGATCTACCGTCTTATGAACGAGCAACTGGTGCCGATGGTTCGTATCATGTTCTGAAGACGGCATTTGAGCTTATCTGAGTTAAGACGAAGCCATTTCGAGGACAATCTGTGAATTTGTTGACCAATCCTTAGGTCAAAAGCAATTTGAGTCACAGATCCGTCGTGTGCGTGGGTGCGAACGTGTGTTTTTGTTTTTAATGCAGTAGCACAGGTTCTCTACGCTTGTTGTATCTCTTCTGATTTCAGTGCCGGCGTCGGTCGGACCGGCACCTTCATCGCCATCAGAGAGATGCTAAAACAAGGCAAGGCAGAAGGGGCAATAGACATAATGAAGTTTGTTCTTCAGATGAGACAGAACAGGCCTTTTATGGTACAGACAAAGGTAAGGCGTTGGTGGTGCCGAGAGTTCGCCAGCCCATTCTGCTTACCAGTCACACCAAGGAAAACTTCTTTTCGTTTTAAAGAGGACGAACCGTGTCCAGGATGCAGTTTCGATGTCCAGGGCAAATCACGGACGCAGCTCCTGTCTCGGATAACAACAGCTAGTGCTTCAAAGAGTGGATCGATGCCCTGAACCTCACGTCTTCCCAAGTGTTGAGGACTGCTGCACCCCATGTCAACCAAATCGAATCCATTTATAGTAAAAAGCACGTCATAGTCAACGAACTTCATACGTTGATTTTAATATTTCAGGAGCAGTACATATTCCTGTACAATACGATTGGAGACTACGTACAACAGAGCAAGACTGCTGTTGATCCATATCGACTTAATCAAAAGTACAACAATTTGAAGCAACCAAGGCTTGCAGCTGATGGATTTGCATCCACTGGCATGGATGAAGAATTTGAGGTGAAGAATCAGCTCGTCGAGTCTAAACGTATTTTAAACAGTGTGCCCCCTCCGCTTCTTGAGGGGGCGCACACAGTTTTTAATCTGGGTCCAAAAAAACATGATTTTAATCTGGATCCAAAAACCTCAACTGGGAATTTTGATGTCTACCGTATTTCACGTTCTTTGTCCTCACGTTCCACAGGTACTTCAAAGTACGACTCGCGGAATCCCCAAGTCCAAACTAAGAAGAGCGACGTCAGAGGCAAACAGAGAGAAAAATAGATGCTCCAATGTTCTTCCAAGTAAGTCCTAACGCAGCCGTAGGAGAGCTCCGCCCCAACTCCGCTCCCTTGTCACAGTGTGTCCCAATGAAACCCAACATGATTCTGCAAAAGGAGAACGAAGTATTTTGGGGGTCACGACAAGAGTCCCCTGGCCATGTTCCAGTAGTGAGCTCGGATGTCCTTCCAGACGTCCCAATACCAGGCACTTTGTAATAGAAACATTCTNACGAGACCAAAGCCCTGCTGTGGGAGGATGATGTATTGGAGAGTTGTTTCTCTTTCAGGGCTACCTCCTTCATCAAGCCTTCATAGTGACCCAGATTCCTCTGGCCCACACCAAGAATGACTTCTGGAAGATGGTAAATGAACAAGGGGTGGCGGTCATTGTCCAGATGACAGATGATCCAGATTTAAATCAAGAGGTACCATAAGTTTTGCTTTTTAGACAATATTTAGAGTGTACAGGGTGTATTTCTCACATTGGGCAGTCAGACACTAGTATTCTTTTTCTGCTAAATTACAAACTACATGAAGGACAAACTTGGCACATTTTTTTCGCCACATACCACATTTTATCTCAGGTCCTGCTAAACAGTGCCATTTTACTACGTATTTTCCTCAACTGTGTATGGATATTGGGCTACCAGCAATCAGGCCGACTGCTACCGCCGGTAATTTATTCAGAGCATGCAGGGTTTTTCTCTGTATGTCATCTTCTAATCACGTCAATTTCAGAATGCAATTTCCTCCTACATGCCATCATACGAGGAAGACATTTTCTACGGTACTCTCAGAGTCCAGCTGCTTTCTGAAGAAACTGCTCCTCAGACCGACGAAATCATCTGCAAGAGGCTGCTCTGTGCACACCAAACACAGGTAGGCATTGGAGTTTCCAGAATGGGTACATGGAATTGCTGTGTACACATCCCACGACAGGTAGGCCTAGACTGGGCCAGATGAGGTTCCTACAATGGAATATGTTGTGTGCACATCCGCCAAAGGTAGGCTTGCCGGCCAATAAGGCCGTCTGGAACAATGTAGAATGACACATGGAATATTCTCTATGTACATCTCACAAAGGTAGGCTGGCAAAGTGGACTTTCTAGAATGACACATGGAATTGCTCCGAGTGCAGATTCCGAGCCCACACAGGTATAGGCATAGGCTGGGCAAGATGAGGTTTCCTTCAATAGCACATGGAATTGCTTATTGTGCACATCTTACGAAGGGAAGCTGGCCCAATGGGCCTGCCTCTTATGTCCTATCGTTCGTAACATGCAACCATTCCTTTATGATGCAACTCAAAATATCGGTAACAATCCCTTTTTTATTCCAGAAACATAAAGCTGAAGTCCTTCATTATTCCTTTGCCAACTACCCACCTTCGCCAAAGGCTATTTCAGTCATTTTGGGAGAACTTGACAAAGATTCTCAATTCATGTCTAAAGGACCAGTAGTATCACTGTGTCAGTGAGTACCCAAGCTTATTCAAAGACTTTTGATAACCCCCACGTTGGGGTGACGAAGGGACCGAGTGACTTCTATATTCTCAGCATGCTCACTTCCCTCGACAAGCCAAACGGCTATGTGGGGTAGTAGTACATGTAAAACAGACTGCCTACGTTTGATGTCTAGCAATAACACTACAAACTCACCTTGCTCCTTTCAGAGATGGAGCCGGGTGGAGTGGAGTCCTGTGCGCCTGCCATCACATTTGTAAACAGATGCAACTAGAAGAAACCGTGAACGTCCTTCAATGCGTCCACAAAATTCGCACCAGCCGGCCACAGCTTGTTTGGACAAGGGTAACCCGACTTAGCAATTCACAAAATCTCAGACGACACTAACGTTCTGCTGCACTGGGCGGGTTCAGGGAGCCACCATTAGGGTTGGCTACGCTATATCCACTGCAAGGAGTGGGCTGGTCAGGTTTCCTACTTGTTGGGACAGTAGGCCTAGGCCTAATTAACCCCACACTCCCTATGGATCTGTATGTGGCGACGAAGGAAGCGAGCGCTAAAAACACAAACTACCGCAGGATGTATAGGGCTAGGGTCTGTACCGCAACTGTATCCTCACACGGTCACACGTGGGTACGTCAAACACGGACATTTTCTGGCCTATCTTGTTCGAGCCTGAAATGGCAGTGAACAAGTTTTAAGCATGACTTTGCTACCTAAAGCCTGCCGCACACTGGAGCTATCTGCTGAGAAAAAGTCATGCTCAGCAGATAGCTCGCGTGTGCGCGTAACTTCGGTGAGTTTTCTGCCTCGCGAGGCAGAAAGCTCGCAGTGTGCGCGTATTTTTCGGTGAGCTAACTGCTGAGCAAATGGTCTCGAATGGCTTTTTGCTCAGCAGATAGCTCTAGTGTGCGGCAGGCTTAAGAACTCAGCTTACCACACCTTACCGTACTGAGTGTTTTGGTGCCACAAGCATTGAAGCACAGCTTCGTCGGTTTCTGAAACACTGACAAAGTAGGCCCTATCGGGTATAATATCCAGTCTTCGTCCACATCTATCGTTTCTTTTTCAGGAGCAATACGAGTTCTGTTACAATGTGGCACTGGCTTTTCTTGAATCTTTTGTTGTCTATGAGAACCTAAGATAAAGCAATGAGAGGACAAGAACAAATGTAAATTCAATGAAGAACTATACACAAGATTATGGTGAAAAACCAGCAACACTATGGAGGGAAGACAGGCGGATAAAGCATTACATGTATATTAAGGACAATACTTTGGCGAGAAAACAGGCAGACAGTGCAATGAGGACAAAACTATGGAGGGAAAACGGGCAGATATTGCAATGAGGACAAAACTACGGAGGGAAAACTGACAGATTTTGCAATGAGGACAAAACTATGGAGGGAAAACTGGCAGATATAATGCAATAAGGACAATACTATCAAGAATATATATAGGAGCAAAAATAGATATGAGAGGAGGAGGGAAAATAGTCAGATTGTGCAACGAAGGGACAGTACTGCAATTAAAGGTTAATACAGTGTGAAATTAACGGCAGAAAATGCAATGACATGAAGAGGCTAACAGATAATGCAACGGACAAAGCTATTTATAGAGAATATACTGGCAAAGGTGCATGTAATCAAAAGTTCATAGACGGAACTTGATGTACCGGTAGAACATTAACACCATTTACACTGCAGGCAAAATGTTCTTCAACTAATCACCCCAGGGTTGTGATTTCTAACAGTAACAGACAGAAAGCAACACTACACTGACAAGACTATGAAATCAACTAGTTTTTGTATATAATTTATTTTCAAATATATTAATCCTACATCACATCAGTTTTTTTTAGTCAAGCTACATTGGTAGAGTTTCATATTCGATAGAAACATAGGGCATTTTCTAACAATATAAACATCATACAAATCTATACATTACCAGTGTCTAACAAACGTGGGTTGTGGTGTCGAATCANTAACATATTGACAAGTGGGTCAATTTCTTATATTTCAGGGGTCCAAATGCCAAATCTGGTCATTAAAGCTACTCTTACAACACTACTGAGTGTAAGGACCGCACAGGTTTAGGCTCCAATGGGGGATGCGTACTCACTATTAGTAGGCCTAATACAAGAATATTCAAGATACACGAGATGTATTCAATATATTCGATGGTAAAATAGGTGAAGGAAGCGCTCTAAACAAAGTTGACTAACCGTCAAACTTCTACCAGCATCTAAAACTTTCTGGCTCACCCACAAACCAGTACCATATTTTCTCTAGTTTTTGGTGTATTTTCATCTCCATCAAGAATAAATCAAGTATTCCATCCTATTTTTGATGACTTTTTCCTTATATATACTATATTCTGTACCCCATCAACTGGTCTCATTTCTGGCAACTCTAGCCAGGCAGGGTGACAAATTGCTGATCAAAACATAAATCACTGTGCATGGTGACTACTTACTACGACTCGTCTGATAATCAACCAAAAAAATTTAAGAAACATATCTTGGCAGCTCCATTTGTGATACTGGCAGTTCTTAAAGCTCTGATAGATAAAGTTCTGAAGCTTGAAATATATCTTTTGTTGTTATGTCATACACGAACGTTAATGCATGATTCGTTAGCTGAATTGTGAAGCTCCACGTCGCAGGGTATACGCATCTACTGAGTATTGTTTATAGGATGACAATGATACCGTTTTTCGCATGGAATGCAGAATCTGCATGAGTTAAAATGAAAATGAAATATCTTTCATGTGTCACACTCGAGACCTCTGGACTTACAAAAATCTTCAGGTTTTCAAATAGTGCAAAAAAAATGTGTGCACCCAATTTCTAGTCAATGAAGCCTGTAGTCTTGACGAAGGACCAGCTCGACATGGAACTGCATGGAGCTGAATTAGTCCGCAGACCACAGGTCATCGAAGACTGTTGTCGGGTCAACAGACCAGCTTGGCATCGTTTCATGCAGTACATACCTACTCAACAGACTCTACATGTCAAATCACGAAATGACATGATTCCATTCTTTGTCTTCAGCTTCATTTTCTTCTGACGCATTATCTATATGGTCTGTAATTTTCAGTCTTGTTCAGCAGTGGGGCATACAACTCTGCATGATTCCTTGCATGCTGATTCCGATGGAACCTGATGAAAGTAGACTCCTGGACCCATATTCATAAAACTACTTAAGTCTAAGTGTGACACTTATCCTTTGTTCAACACAAAAGATAAGTATCACACTTAGACTTAAGTACTTTTATGAATATGGGCCCTGGACCTCTTACGTTCATTGTTTTCTTGATTCATAAACCAAAGGTGCACAGCACACTTCACATGAACATCTGACACTGCTATCAACATGCACTGTACTTGTCAAGATGTATGATACTATAAGTATTCACATAAAGCAAATTTGTTAAATGTACACAAAATGACACAATGGGACAATATGTACAAAATCAGATATGAATGACCACAGTGACAACTGTACTTTGTTTGTACTACCGGTACTGGTATGTTGCATGAATAAGAACATAAATTCACAAGCTTTTGCTAATAGTCAATGGTTATCATCACCACTGTCAAACTTTTCAATGTCTGGGCTGACATGAACAAATATCTACTAAAGAAACAATGAAAGCATACCCAAGTCAACCTCCAGGAACTGGGCCTTTAAAGAAATCACCAAAATACTTACCTCAAAGTGTCAACAATTATAAAAGCAATGTCAACAATTGAGCACACCAACAGGTTTCAGTATAATTTTATAACGATGTGCTCTGGTTTTGGTTGCATAAAAAATCAGCATTGCTTTTCATTTTAAGTCCCAGGAGCTAACGTCATCCCTTATAAAGGGTCAGTATTAACAAGCATAGTGTAAAACAGAACAGCCACTAAACATGGAAATAGATGCTAGGCCTAGGCCTATGAATTCATATATATACACAATATATACAGATCATACGGTTAAGAGTATCACAAACTTAAAGCATCACAAGAACCCTATACAGAGAACTAAAACATTCACTCATTGGTGATGTACTCAGTCAGAGGTTGGCCAGGAGAAAAGATACTTGACACTCAATTTGCGGGTTGTGAACTACCAGAATTCACCGGTAGCTTTGTATTTAAGATTATTACCCACAAAAAACAATACAGAGCATCAATATGTGAAAAGTGAATGAGTGGCTAAAACCTTGCTGATAACCAGAAATAAAGGGATCAGTTGTGGTGTGGTCACCACAGGCATCTAATTGTGATAATTTATTTGTAAAATATTTCGATAACCATTGAGGGTTCTTTCNGTGACATTTCCGGCAACTTGCAGAGCAGCACGGCACAAAAAACATGCAGTCATTCACATACGAGCCTACAACACAGTCTTTCATTTCTGCAAATTATCCTTCGTTCAAAATATTCAGAAATGCTGCAAGAAAATGAGTGATTTGGAAAGCTCTTGTGGAGCTCTTTCTAATTAATCCCTGTGTGATAGGGTATACCGGTATATGACTTACTCAAATCATCATATACGTTTTCCTGATCTGCCGAAAGTGGTGAGAGGTATGGATCCTTACAGAGCTATTTGACTCACCTTTGCCTCAGACTTCGCAACAATTTCCTCAAAAGTCCCCTTCCTGAATGTCTCATATATTTCTTTACTTTTTTGCTCCTCCTCAAGCAAAGCTTGTTCATCGTTTTCGGCTGAAAAATAACCAAAATGTACATAAATGTAAATAAATTTGACATAAATGTACACAAATTTACAAAACAGAAAATACTACAGCGTCCTGGCCTCGGAAAGGCTACAGCCTATTGGGCCATGACTGGCTGAAGAATGTGCCAAATCTCTTGCAATTGGTGGCAAGAAAACTGAATTGATTCACTCACCCAGAACCTTCTTTATGGACGAATACGTAATCGGTTCCTCAGGATTTCTCTGCAAAATATGAAGATGTCATTACCAGTAAAAGGTAATCAACATGCAAACGGATAACAATCAGAAAGCATTCCTCAGAAAAGATCATCATTAGACAAAACATATTTCTTGCTTTTTATGGCATTGACCACAGTTTGAATTCACACAACTTGTGTTGTACAATGCTGAGGTTGATAGGCGAATGAAAATGTGATGCAATCCAAGAAAGTACTGTGGCCTTATAATTGGTACATGTACTTGAAATACATGTAGATCACTGATTTGTGCTATACAGTAGTGAGTCACACACAAACACAACAAGTATTTGGTGCAACAGTTCAATGTGTATTGTGGCATTCTTTTTAACAAGTCTTTGCGTGGTGTGAAAAAGCAGAGTCACTGACGACAATAACTTTGATACTTGGAATATGGAACAGTCTGCCTTGTTTATACTAGTCCACCATTTGCATTGCCGCTTGGAAGGCCAATGGGGATCATAACTGTGATAGGCAGCACACAGTCATCAGGTCCTATACAATGGATGCCTTTTGTGTGGGAAATGGGGACGCCAGCTCAACAGAGGGCAGCACACCGAAACCCGGTCCTAATACAATGGGCGCCGTTTGTGTGGGAGATTGATCAGGACCGGGATGTCAGTTTCATTTCAATAGATTTAACCGCTAGTGACACCTATTGAGGCAGTGAGTTAGGTTCCTCATTGAGTCTCTGTGCTCTTCATGAAGAACTGCTAGGGACCATCTCAAAATGCATTTGAACCGAAGTAATGATTTGATCAAGGAGTTCGAAGAGACAACACCTGGGGCCTTATTATATTCTTTTATGCACAAAAAGTTAAGACGATGCCAAAAAGTGTTATTTTTTAGGCTTTTTTATGAACAAAATACCCGGTACTGATGTGACTAGGAGCCAAACTGCGGCTTTGGGTGGCGACTATTTACACTAAAGACGACATTACTAACCCAGGACCTTCCCACAATGCCT
>NMRB01000160.1:555893-565937 GCA_002633025.1 Notospermus geniculatus
GTTTACCTACCCTTGGTCCAAGTCCTGGTGATGAGTGGACACTTTCCACGTCCAGACTGATGGAATTGATGTCGCTGACGCTAACAGCTCTGTCGGTAACATCTGCAATTACAATCAAGACTTGTGTTTAATAGTGTAGATGAGGTTTCTTTTACCATGAAATGCTACATAAGCACTCGTACGATTCAAATATGAGTTGACGTGAAAAGCCAGTGTTGGACAATGTACCCGGGTACCCTTTTTGCATTATGCAAGTACTGTTAACCATGTTAACCATATAACCAAGTCAGGGGGACAATGACCCCATGCCTTAGGTGACCATTGTGAAATATCAAGTGAATCCAGACCTCCGGCCAACACTTCGCTGTTGGGAGAGTGGGATGCTGAGAGTGTAGCAATTCGCCCTTGGTAGTCTGCCAATGAGAGTTTAGTAATAGTATCAGAAATGGTACTGACAGCAACAGCATACCTCTGATTCACCCAGTATACATGGGCTATGTGTTGGGAGTTTGCAGTTTGCTGAGAGCTTGCCATCTTGCCAAGTCAAGACAGTGCTTGCCATATTGGCAAGTAAGTGACCACACGGACCCCATTGGTAGTTCCATTCAAAATGCCCTAAGCTAAGTAACAAAGAGTACAGTAATGTCAGTCCAGTTTTTGCTCAAGATGATGACTGAAACCAAACAGACAGCCAGTCGTGTGGGTTGTTAAACTATTTTAAGTGAATTTCTGAAGGTATCCTGAACAGAGTGGGTCTACAACTAAACTAAAGCCGCCCATACACGATCAATATTATTGCACAATATGGGGCCCAAAATAGGGGCATGTGCTTCTTGACATGATGGGTAGAAGATCGGCAATAATATTGCCAATTTTGATCATCATATTGTGCAATAATATTGATCATGTATGGCCCGCTTAAAACACTCAGAACTGAAATCAAGGCAGCATATTCCGATGGAACTCCTCAAAGCATGCTCTTTAATGGTTACAACACTAAGTTTCATAGCATGGTAGACCTAGAGAAATGAACATGTATAGATGAAGCAGGCAACTCATGATGATGGCGTTCATGAAATATTAATGCATAGCATCTATGGACTAAAGCGGTCCATCCACGTACAATATTATTGCACAATATGGGGCCCAAAATGGGTGTCATCTGTTTCTGGCATAATGGATGTAAGAAAGATTTGCAATATTGCCCATTTTGACCATCATATTGTGCAATAATATTGAACGTTGGATAGGCCGCTTACAGGATCAATATCATTGCACAATATGATGATCAATATGGGCAATAGTATTGGAAATCGTTCTTCTACCCATTATGCCAGCACATGACCCCATTTGGACCCATACTGTGCAATTGTATTGGATGGTGTACAGTAAAACCTGCTGAAAGTCCCTTCAGTGTAAAGCCAACTTGAGAAGAAGTAGACTTGCATCAGCTTGGCCGTACTGTGACCACTCGTATCCCACAATATTTCTCTTCTTTCAAGGACATTTTTGCGTGGAATGGTGCTTGAAAGTGTGATAATACCGGTACAGGGAATTTTTACAGATTTAACCGAAGGATAATCGCAACCTAATTTTCATGACCAAGCGAACTTGCAAACTTCAGCACAGGAATAAAATGATTCCACTTCCATTACAGTTGACAAAATAACAAAAGAAACTAGAGTAGAACCCCCCACAGCAGACACCTCTGCCAGGAGGACACCTCTTTCGCTTTCAGGAGGACACCTCTTTACTGAGCAAAGGACACCGAAGATCAGTCCAAAATAAATCAAATACAGTTTTATCCATTTCCCGACTGTACTCGGGACACTTTTCCATTCTCCGCCACAGGGGGCGAGACCAAAGTCCTGCGGTAAGAGGATGCACTTCTCTGTTGAGGATAGCATTCGTCAGTCTCGATGGTGTCCCTAAATGAGGGCCCATATTTTAGAATGTTCCTCAACATAAAGGAGTTCCCCAAGGCTATTGTTCTTAACAGGAGAACAATCGCCTTGAGGAACTCCTTTACATTAAGGAGCATTCTAAAATACCGGTCGCGATGTCCAACTGACAGTCCATAAATAGCACTTGAAAACTTCTTCCGAAGGAAAGCAGATTTTGAATGGAAGTGGAGACACAACGAGATAATCTTGATATGTGTCTATTTTATTCCTGTGTCCCAGGCATCGCGTTATGGCTTAACTGAACTATAAATGGAAATCACTGGCCGGCAAAACCAAAAGGTATACTGTGGTATTTAACAGTTTTCCTGTAGGCTGCTGGTATATCAAATAAAACAACTCAAAATAAAGAGTGGTGCAAAGGGTTAATTCAGAAAGATGGGATGTAGCACAGTTAAGCCATTGGAACCAGAATTCCCTCTATTCACATTAAAACTTGATGGTTTATATGGATAATTTGCCCCCGTTCCAATGATGAAAGCCAGTATCTCTGCCAGTAATCCATGGGAACACTATCGATTAAAGTAATAGCTATTTTTTGATACTGTGAAGTGCACAATGGTGTAGATTATGGCTGTTCTTCAAGTTGATCATTCTCCCCCTGATTTTGAGTGGAGACATGGCTCTCAACCAGGGAATGGTGGGAATGATTTTAATTCATTTCAAACTACTGCTGAAATACCAGATTTTATGAAACCTGGAGTAGATTAGATGACTGACTATATATGATGATCAGGTCTCAGTCTGTCAATAAAAAACCTGTTTGTGTCCGTCTCCAGTGAATTGAATGTTGAACAGAGGGAAAAACTGCGATTCCATCAAAATCATGCAAGTCACAATGTATGGACAATCTCAAAATTACCACACTGATACCAAACAGATATGTTTTCACTTCAGGGTGCAGGACATTAGGAGCACTCTGCCTTGTTGTACCGGGTACCTCACACCACAGAAGTATGGAGTTGGGGAGGGAAGAAAGACATTAACCTTGAAATGACCTAACTTTTATTTTTGGGATCATTGGGATCAAGTACGGATTTTGAGATTGTCCCTAAAGATCAAGACACACTCTTGTACATTACCTCGATCAAAATGATCGGACACTCGTTTAAGTGATTTGGCTAGAAGATGGTAGTAACTGATTAATTGGAATATGGGAATGTGATATTATGCGAATATGAATTCATGAAGTGTGCACAGAAATTGATATTAACAGATTTGTGCTACGTCAAAAAGACAGGGACCCTTTGACCTGTTATCAAATTAGCCTGAAGAATAGGAATCAACTGACAGCAAAAAATACTCACTGATTAGAACTTCAAGGCAGAAAATACATGTTTGAGGAAATTTACTGAATAACTGTGATGCACCCAGGAAAACCTTTCACATGTCACGTGAGATTAAAATGATTAAACAACGTCAGAGCAGTTTGTCAGTTGGCCTTCTTTGTGACCCAGTCTAGGAAAACCAGGCACAAGCTTCCAGTAAAGGCGCTGCTCCACTTGACAGTTTTCTCGCAGAAGTTGGCTCACAATAGGCAATTCACCATTGTTTGTGTCCTGTCGGCTTACGCTGGGGCCAATGACACAAACAAGTGCTCCCAGTTGAGTTGCCCATTGTGAGCCAACTTCTGCAAAAAAACTGTCAAGTGGAGCAGCGCCTTAAGTCAGTAAGCGACAGTTGACCCAAAAATTCCCAGTGAATGTCGCCAAAACCTGGACAACCAATACAGGATATTCCTCTAAAAGAGTGCAGCACCTGACGGGACAGCGTCCAAGACGTCCCGCACGTCATTCATGATGTTTTGAGGCGAGACGAAAAAAAATCAGATTGTTTCACGACGTCATGATCGCTGAAACAACTGGATTTTTTTTCGAGTCACGTCATGCGTTCAGAAATGACGTGTGGGACGTCATGACGCTGTCCAATCAGGTGCTGCGCTCTTTTGGAGCGACAGAGTCTATTGGAATCATGGGCCATTCACTTCCCACTTTTAGGCATTTTAAGAACTTGCAAAGTGACAACAGTAGAGCAACTTTTCTGTCAATCCTTCATAATTTTGTGGTCAATTTTTCCAAAAATTTCCTGGAATGGCTTTTCTGTTAATTTTTCAAAACATTTGTGAAGATTTCTGTATCAATTTTATGAGTATAGGACAAATGCGCAGACCCAAAGTGACATCTGAGAAACTCGAGGCAAGACAGAGAAAAATAGATGTATTCACATCAGTGAAATACTGACCTATTCCCACTCCAGACAACTTATTGACGTAGGGAGTGTCTAACCGACTTGTGTCGTGGCCAGCACTCTTCAACACTTCCCCGATCATCGTCTTTGAGAAAAGCCAAAGTTCGTTGATGTCAGTTGAGGTTGGGCTGAAAAAACGACCCAAGGGGATGAGAGATCGCGACACAGAGTCATCAAAAGAATACAACTGACAACGGCAATTTTTGGTGTACATTCAAGCAGCCATCTCACCTGCTATCAGAATCAAACTGCTTGAACGCCTCCTCAGGAAGTAGGTGTGGTGCCTCCGACTCTCTCGTTTGGATCACCTAGAAGATGAAGCACAGGTTTCAAATCTTGGACCTTCCTTCACAAGAGAAACACGATATATACCTTTTTCAGACAATTGCAATTAAAGAAATGGAAAGATTTTACTAACACTATACCCTATTTTCAGAACTTCTAATCACTTCTTGTTTTTCATTAATTCTCCCTCTCAAACAGTGCATATTTTGGTCCCGGCAATCTGGTTTCCTCCTGCTTTACACAATTTATCCAATACTGCTACAGCGAGGATAATGGCTTATCTGATGCCTGACATGCCATCCAATATTTTTACTCACCTTCGTGATGTGTTGACACAATGCAGGAATAGCTGTGAGTTGGCTAATCAGATTCAAGTATGCAGCCACCATGGAATGCAGAACACACTGATGTTCGAATGACAGGTCAACGTTATTCACTGCCAATTGCTGGAAAATCATTAGAGGAACATAATATGAGATCAAAATCATTTTTGACCAGGCATGTTTTTGGAAAGAGAGCAGGGGTGACACCCTTATCCGATTCATCCTCTAAAATTCTCACTTCACAGATGCACTCAGGCTGGCAATGAGTGCAAGGAGTGATCTCAGTTGAAGTGGGAGATCATTATTCCAAAGCCAGGGGGCTGTTGCTAAGAACGGACAGGCGCGGATCCAAGGGGGCGCACCTGGCACACACCACCCCTTAGGCTTCCCTCACATAGAAGTATTCGGTATACGAAAACGCCGGTTAACAAAGGCATTCCGAGGATTCACCACCGTGAAGCCATTGTAAACCGGCGTTTTCGTATACCGTATACTTCAATATAAAGGAAGCCTTATGGCCAACAAATCTGTAAAATCAACCGTGAAATTCTGAAATTTGGAGCAAATCATTGAAATTCACCGCAGATTTCAATGTTTCTAGCACAGTGTGCCCCCTCTTTCCCAAAATCCTGGATCCGCCCGACGGATGTTCACACAAAAACACTACCTGTATTTCCAAGGCGAGCTTGACCAATTCAGGAAGCACCTCATCAGATCCAGTCTCAATGCATAGTAATCCTAATGTACAGTAGAGGGCTTCAAAGTTTTCCCTCATGTTATTCTCCATGGTTGCATTCTCATACAGGTGCCAGCACAATAAATGGCCATGCTGGAAGTAGAAAGTAGAAATATACCAGCAATGAGATTGATACGGTGGAGTTCTTGCAGGGTGGCCCAGAAAACTGCCCTCAAACAAGGTATTCATAACAAGGTATTCAATGAATACCTATGTGACAGGTTTTCAGTTCCTCTTAGAATCATGTCCATTTTTTGTTTTTGACAAAATCACCACTAGCAGTGAAACTGAAAGGGTTAAAATTATCGTACCTTCTTCATGAACATGATATCCTGCCTTGGGGGCGATTCCACTGACAGATCCAGCTGTGCGATATCTTTTGGAATTCTGAAAGAATCAGAATAGACAGTGAGAGGGAAAAAATTTTCAATGGAGCCGTGTTTTTCTGTACCTCCTATCCCCTCCTACATTCATAAACATTGTAAAATCTTTCCTGGACGTACATTACAAACATCCTACCAAAAATTTATAAGGCATTTTTGATACTACACAACTCTCTCTATGGGGACAGTGTCCGATTTATGCTATGCCCCAACGGAGAGAAAACTAACCTGACATTGAGCAACTCTGTACTGTTTTCATGTCTATCAAGCAAGGTGTGGAGAATCTTCTGTACAATATGCCTTATGCCATTATCACTGACCACGGACATCTTCAACAACGGTTCCAAGAATGCCGATGGGAACGCATTGACGAGCAAGACAGTCCGGTATTTCGTAGCCACCTGCCAGCAAGGGAGGAAAAGATGACATGAATCAATTAGACAAAGCAAATGTGGCAGCACATTTTCTTCAGGATGCAGGAGTGATGAAGTTGAATTATCAACCGCCACCATCTGCAAGGTGAAGATATGCGACTCACTCTCCACCACAAAACCAGTCATCAGTCACTCTGCGGTTGCCAAGTTGGGACCAAATTATTTGTCAATTTCAGTACCGTTTGTCTATTGCGAAGTCTGAGTGATTCTATCTCCTGGTGTCATGTCAGTGTGTTAGGCTCATTTTCCGTGCAACTTAGCACTGGTTTTGTAGTGGACAGTCACATATTGATTCGAAAGCACAGTTTTATTGGCTCTATAGACAATATTGAGCAAAACCCTGCCCTGTCAAAGACAATCACTCTATCGCATCTATTTCATGATAAGACCAGTAAAAATCATGTATAAGGTATAATGGTGTTACCTTTAGTAGGGTTTTAAGTAGCATAGTTTGAAGTAGGACATCGCTGTTGTTGATCTCGGGTTCTTCCTCAGTTGGCACAGGCATTTTCCCCATAACGAACATCATGATCTCGATCTTCTGATAGTCAGGCAGGTTATTGGCAAACTCACCTAAGGAAGAACATGACAAGAACATGGTTATGACATAGAATAGACCTGACCCAGGTAACCATGCCTCTAGTTATGAGGTTATGAAATGTAAGCCGAGCCCAGTACATCGTCAGCTGAAAATTAACTAGTTCTCCGTGCATTTTTAGCTTGACCCAAACTCTCTGTGCCTATAGTCCCCTGGAAGCACAGGATGTCAGGGTCAAGTTGAAAATGGACACAGAACCAGTTAATCCTCAGCTGTGACATGTAAAATTTGGAGCAATACAATGGGACCAAGTCAAATGACAGCTTATTCAGGCAAAATGCCTTCAGGAAAGGAGAGTGCAATATGTAACTGCAGGAACTGCGATGTGAAATTCCCTTATTTACCAATAGTATTGATTATTGCCTCTTGGAAGCGTTTCTCATCTGCAGCCTGCACGCTATCGATTGAGATCCTCAAATGTCGCAGCATGGTATTAAATACTTCCAGCACCGATGGACCTGAAAAAAGATGGAAAACAGATCTTCTCAGTAGTTAGCCGTCATTAAGTTAAGGAGCAGCATGGTGCAGTGTTTGAGCATCCGACTACAGACTAAGAGGTCACAGGTTCGATTCCCACCAGAGTTGCCGCCTTGTATTCTCAACTGGTCTGAAAGGATCATAAGCTGCTCCTCCAGTTCCTGAGAAAGGTTTCTGGGAGAGACCGGGGTAATAGGGGTGACAAGATGGCCTATTGGTTCCGGGCAGGACACATACACATGGAACCAACTCCTGGAGCTATTAGTACCATCTATGCTACACATCTCAGGTGATTTCCTTAACATTTTGTTGCCTGCCAGGTAAACACGAAAACCACTGGCCTGACAAGCAAAACCAGGTTGTCCTGTTTTTTTAAGTTAAAGGACAACTTACCTATGGAACCACCTGCCGCTATCAGCACCGTTTCTGCTAACACATCCACAATGCTCGCCTTGATTTTAGGTTCACTCTTCGTGTGCTCGTCCAAGTGACCCATCAACAATTGTACAACTAAATGACTGTAGTTCGACTGAAATAAAGCAAGAATGTGAACTGTGGGTCGGATGAGAAGTCTAGGATTGCTGACATAATGAGTAGGTTGGGTCCCAGTAACGAGTTCATTCTGGTTTAAACAATGGACTTGTCAATCTAGACATGTCTTGAGTACCTACCTGAACAGAATACATGATCATCGTGAAACTTTTGACTGCAAAGTCATTTGGTACCCAGAGTGAATGATTATCCATGTGTCTGCAAAACAGAACGTGCAACTGGTAAAAGTTACAGGCATATAGGCGAAGTCAATGTCGGATTTTTTTACGATAAGAGTGGCACCTCCCTTTCTGGACATCTCCACCACGAAGATGCACTCTACAAGCAGATAGGACACCGAAATTTCTGTCCTGAATAGGCAGTTTCCATTCTGATTAAGTCTCCCCTTGATTGAGGACAGCGATTTTTTCAGTCCTGAGCTGAGAGTGGCCTACTGCCCGTGGCAATTTCATGAAAAACGGAAGAACAAGGCCCATATGGACAATGTCAACTTACATTAGTACTGGAGATAAAACTGACTTTATATTGCCGTACGATGCCCTACAGACTAGATCCCTGAAGCAGTTCTCAGCAACGACTGCTGGCTGGTCCTCATCACGTGGACTATCATGATCCCTTACGCTTCTGTAACAAACGGAAAGAAGGCCGTTCTTGAGTACACTACAGGGAGTACATGTACATGTAGTAATACATTGCTTGTGATTAAATGATTGATATATTGTGTTGCAGACTGAGAATTATTAGTTATGAAGAGCCCAAGCCTGAAGTTATTACGGAGTATGAAATACCGGTAGAGGAAATGCTTGGTTGATGAGTTCAGGACCTGTGATCAGATCATTGTTTGACCGTTCGTCCAACTGGTCAGTTATCACACAACAAAATGGTGGGAGAATGCAAAGTTTTGATTCAGGGGTGACCTCACCAACCATTACGTCATTATGACCTGATCATGCATTTCCCCATTACTTACTTTATATCCTGTAAGTTAAATAACAGTGCTGGTACTATTTTGTCCATGTACATTGCCTCCCAAATGTTAACCTGGAGATCATCACCTATTGTCTTGCGGACAACGCCTTGCAGACCCCGTAGACCAGCCACTCGGATTCTGAAAAAGAATTAAGATTCTCAAGTTGAAACGCACTCTAGTCTTACATGTATAACCATGAACTAAGAAATCATTTCATTGCTTTACCATTTCTATCTACTCTGTATGCTATATAACTTGAGACTGAGGACACAACGATTTGAGAAGACGACCTGACCCAAAACATCATCGAATTCGGAAAGGAATGGCCATACTGTATTAAACTCAGAACTTTTCACAGCCATTTTTATCAAGAAATGACAGAATACAGAATGAATGCAATCAACATCCGAAAACTTACTTTAAACGAATGTCTTCTTTATCATCATTGTTGTGGCACATTGAACTGAACTGATCGACAAAGAAACCATAACTCCGATGGTACGAGGGGGCATCTTCTTCAACGTTTGAAAACTTGACAAACTGGAGAACAAATCGAAGTTCATTTACATTTGTATTCCGGGCAAATAAGATTTACATTGCCATTAGCTTAAACTTGTACGCGCATCGAATTTGTATTGAATATGTTGAACATTTCACGGAATGTTCCGAAGTGGCCTAAAACACTACAGAAATTGTACCTTCAACATAAAAAATAAATGGGTTAACCAGGCCTTCTGTTTTGACGCGAGCGATCGCTCCCGCGCGCCATGGCTCGCCTAAATAGCTGAAGCAGCGAGCTGTGAAACGCGCGCCTAGCATTTATCAACAGCGCGGCTGGAGGCCACGTGGGCAGGGCTTGAATTAATCGACGGCATCGACGGCATTTTGCCGTCGTGCCCAGCCTGTTTGCCGTGATGCCCTCCCATTCTGTCCCCTCTCCACGGCACTGCACTGCCGTGCCCTTTTCATTGCATGCCTTGGTGCCCTCTCGGGCCTGTACTTGAGTTCAAACAAAAGTAGAAAGACGAGAAACAGCGAAAAAATAAGATTATAATCGAGGCACAGGCGGGTTTGCCGA
>NMRB01000160.1:567231-594300 GCA_002633025.1 Notospermus geniculatus
GTCTCTCCGTGTGAAATCAACCAAGGCTCCCCGGGTCATCGTCTTGGATTTCCTTCAAATTTTAGTAGTAGCTACCTATTGGTACCAAATGGCCAGATCCAAAGTAAAAATTTCATCTGACCCTTAGTTTTGATTTTCTGGGGGGTCAAAAAAGGGGGCGTGGCACCTTCAAAAGTGGAAAATGCGATTATTAGCATTTTCAACCTGCAAAATCTCAAAAACTGGCAGAGATATTGCCATGATTTTTTCAGCATTTATTCACTCTTCTGCCTAGATTATAAATCAGCCACAAAATCATGTTTTAACCCATTCAGTGTCATTTTAAGGCCAAGCAAAAAAGGCATTTTGTTTGGCGGACACCATATTTGGGGTGGGGCCACCCCGAATATGGAACATGATCTGTATGTTTTCTTTCACTGAAATGATTGGTACACTAAAGTAGTTCTTATTCATATATACAAATACCAGTTAAACCGGCTAGTTCTCTGTCAATGGGGGATCCAAGGGTCTCTGTTGAGGGGGGTACCCTCATTTTGACCCCTTTTTTTCATCATGTGGGTATCCTTCAATTTTGATGGAATTTCCCAGTCTTGACGCTTTGGATGTGAACTATCACCACAACAAGTTTCATTGTGGAACTAGCACCCCTTTATGGAAAAAATAGCTCACTTTGAAGGGTACTTTTCCTATCTAAATGTACACAAAAATGTACAGTGCAATGTACATGACTTCACCAAGCTCATTTCGACTGATTTTTCTTGCCTAATAAAGAATATTATATATCCAGATATTTATATGTTTCACAAAAGATTCAAAAATGTCATTATTTTTCAGATAGGAGAATGTTTGAGTATGTTGACCTCGTGACCTTTGCAGTGACCTTGAAATTGACTTTGGATCACGTGACCTTGAACTCGGTTTGGTGCAGATTTGTGCAGATTTATAGGCGATGACCTTTCTAAAACATTAAAAAACTTCTGGATATATATAACATTCATTATTAGGCCAGAAAAATCAATCTCAGTGAGCTTGGTGAAGTCATGTACATTGCTCTGTACATTTTCGTGTACATTTAGATAGGAAAAGTACCCTTCCAAGTGAATTAATTTTTCCATGAAGGGGTGCTAGTTCCACAATGACACTTCTTCTTGTGGTGATAGTTCACATCAAAAGGTTCAAGCCTTGGAAATTCCATCAAAATTAAAGTATACCCGCATGATGAAAAAAGGGGTCAAAAAGGGGGTACCCCCCTCAACAGGGACCCTTGGATCCCCCATTCACAGAGAACTAGCCAGTTTAACTGGTATTTGTAAGTATGAATAAGAACTACTTTAGTGTACCAATCATTTCAGTGAAAGAAAACATAGAGATCATGTTCCACATTTGGGGTGGGCCCACCCCAAAGATGGTGTCCGCCAAACAAAATGCCTTTTTGCTTGGCCTTAAAATAAAACTGAATCGGTTAAAACATGATTTTGTGGCTGATTTATAATCTAGGCAGAAGAGTGAATAAATGCTGAAAAAATCATGGCAATATCTCTGCCAGTTTTTGAGATATTGCAGGTTGAAAATGCTAATAATCGCATTTTCCATTTTTGAAGGTGCCACGCCCCCTTTTTTGACCCCCCAGAAAATCAAAACTAAGGGTCAGATGAAATTTTTACTTTGGATCTCGCCATTTGGTACCAATAGGTAGCTACTATTAAAATTTGAAGGAAATCCAAGACGATGCATTGATCGATTTAAGCACTTGTCCCGTTGCCCGGGGCAAGTGAATTTTGATACGGACAAGTAAAAGTCCAGAAGTGGTTGTCCTGCGGACAAGTAAAGAATCATCATTTTTCCATTGAAAAACCATTTGCGGGCAACCCAAAAAGCAACACGGGCAACCAATTGCAAAAGAGCACTTGCCCGGTGGACAACTGGACCGAAGAGCTAAAAATCGATCACTGCGATGACCCGGGATTTTTCTTCAAATTGGTTGATTTCACACGGAGAGACCCCCAGGCCTCCCAAGGCCTCCATGGTCTAGGACTAAGTGCTGTGAAGCCAAGGTCTAGGCCCCCGGGTCTAGGCCTTGGCCTGCAATCAATCCTAGTCTGCTTATTGTATTATGCTTATTGTAGTATACTTAGTCTAGTACTGCCTAAAATGCTAAACTAGGCCTACATATGATTAACACAACTTACAGACAATCATGTTACGTTGTTCAGTGGCGCAGTCAGAAGTCATCATCTTGTTCGATGATGATGTCACATTGTTTACTTTTTACTACAGTGATGCAAAATACATCCTGAGAAGATGTCTACCTTAGGGCTTGGGGATCCCCACGGAGATCACCATGGTGAGAGTCCGGGCGCAAACGCAAAAATGCGGAGACGGAGTGTTGTGGTCGGGATGCTGGCTGCTACAGAAAGTATAAAGGAGAAGCAGGTGAGTCAGGTTCTGCTGACTGTGACGAGGAGAAACTGAAAGTCATCCAAGAATTCCTCTGGATTACTTCTGGTCATTCGTTTTCCTGTTCTTTTCATCTTATCACAAATGCCTTATTCATGTTGTGACATACTGCTCCATTATCTTTATACCTTGCCCAGTTCTTCAGTCACCTTTGAATGACTTGTTTGTTTCAGCAAAGAGCTAGGGATGCCAGGGAAATGAGGCGATCCCATTTGGATGCAGTTCATCGATATCTCTTTGACATTGTTGCACTTCACCTTGGCCTTGATGCAGCTACTGTTGAAGATTTCGTGCTTGACTGTGCTAAGGTGAGCCATTCTGTCTAATCTACATGTAAAGTGGGAGCAAGGGTTGACCAATAAATGTCATTTTCTTGCTGTTTACTGTTTACATTACTTGATTACACCATTGTTACATAGACAATTTGATTTTATTACACTTAATTGCTGTCAATAAATATGAATCTGCATCAAATTTATCTCATCTTTCAGGACTTTCACCTGCTCGAAAAATTCGCACTCGAAGATGGACTGCGAGCCATCAAATTTTTCTACCAAGAGGGAGAAGCTCCTTGCATGGAAGGTGAGGAACTTGGAGTTGGATGATTGTAATGTTGTGATATTGTGATGGTTCTGATTTCTGTATTGCAAACCCTCAAAACAATGGTTTGGTGGTCAACACCTGGCTTTTCTTTGTTTCCCAGCTTACAAATTTGATATTTTATATTCCACTCTATGTCTTTGACAAAGTTTGAAATGAAATGGAAGGATATGATGTTCATATCACAAGGCCTAATGTCAGACCCGCTACCTTCTTCCTTCTAAATCTAACCTTCTTCCTTATTTGGGCCGTATCTCTGCCAATCATATAAAAATGTCTTTCACAGTCATAACTTGGTACAGTTCCAGCATTTCTCATAGTATATCAAAAATGGTACAATGGATATTTGTGATTTAGGTATTTTATCAAAAATGGTACAATGGATATTTTTGTGATTTAGGTATTTATCAAAGCTATGTGGGCAGAGGGCAGCCAGACTATCTAAAATAAATTCATGGACAAACAAATTATCAGAACTTTGTTCCTTCTTCAGAATGTGGACGGAACATTCATGGTTATGCAAAAGGAAGCAAGATGATGAAAGTATTCATAACACATGGAGACAAGGAACGGTTGGAAAACATCTGCATCTACTTTGTTAGAATAAAGTCAAATGTTGCCCTCAACCCTAGGAATGTGGCAGAGGTGAGGCTTACACTATTTTGTTTTGACCAGAAGTTAGCCAAATTCAATAGGATATTTGCTAAATTGCTACAGCTACTTTGATAATCAGAGTATTTTTAAATGTTCTTTGTTTCTTAACTTCAGAATACCCATTTTGGTGTCATTGATGTCAAAAGTGGAAAAAGTATCCTTCCAGGCATTCTGCCACAGATGGAGAAAGTACTTCAACCAGCATTGACCGCCATTCCCAAATGGGGAGAGTTGACAGCAACACCACAGGGTAGAAAGAAAAGGCAGGGATTTCTTGTCAGCTTGATGACCTTCAATCATTGCCTGTCAGGTAAAGATTTTTCTTTTGTCTGCTGCCTATAAAGTGGTGCACAAATAACAGGGGGACAAGATGGTGGTGTTTGCAAAAATGCTGAATACAGGGAGTTGTTCCTTGTTACAGTTGAAAATCTGGGCTGTTGTTGCTTTATTTAACTTCTGGGAGCCCAGCCCTTTCTCAAACTATTTCAACGTTCCACTGGGTTACTGGTAAATCGAGATGGTCTTGTCATTTATTTTTGTAGTAATGAAAGTATATTTTCTGCTTCTAGGTGCTGAGTCTAGCATTGCTGGTGTTGTGCTGCTGAAGGAGTGTGACACTTTTGCATTGGGCAATGTTCAAACAGCTTCTGACTGTATGAGTGTTGCAACCAACCCTGAGGTAGTTGGTCAACTAGAAGAGTTGGTCACAACCTGGTGTAAACAGATAAAGCAGGTAACTGTACTAATACAACGTGGTAAAACAAGTAGGGGCCTACAACCATCACAAGAAGGGCTTGTATGTGATAACAACCGAAAATTAATACTAAATTCTTGCAGAACCCCATTCCGTACTTTCATCATTCCATCAAACCTGTGAACCTAACTTCAAAGAATCAAAACTAAAAACGACTTGATACCAGAAGTTTCTGTAAAGTAAAGGAAATCATCATTAAAGTTCTAGTTAATGGACGTTTTACTCTCAGGTCTTAGCAGAGAGTGAGCAGATGAGAAAGGAGGCAGATGACACTGGACCACTTGCCGAGCTGGAACACTGGAGACAGCTTACTGCAAGGTTCAATTCAATCCTTGATCAGATCAAAGGACACAACTGCAAGATGGTCATCAATATCTTGAATGCTGCGAAGTCAAAAGTAATCAAGGTCAGTCTCCAACTTTTGTCACATACTCACCAAGAATAGGTCTGTTCTTCCTGCTTCTTCAAGGAGACGTAAGCCTATTGTCATTGAATGAATCACAATTTTGTTGTTGTTGATTTCAGCTCTGGAAAGAGATAGACAGCCGTATAACTGACTCAGCAAATGAGGCAAGGGACAACGTCAAGTATCTCTACACCTTAGAGAAGTTCTGTGAACCACTCTACAGATGTGACCCTGTAAGTATTTGGGTTGTGACTTCAAGTTCCTACAAAGTATCATCTGTTGTCAAGCGATCTTCTGGAGTTAATATCTGTTTTCATCCATTTTCAGACTTGTTAGTCCAACTCTTTCTGCTATAGCAAAATTGATAAGTCCCCCTTGTTTGCCACGTTTTCAGATCTCCATGATTGAAGGCATCCCAAGTCTGATCAACGCCATTAGAATGATTCACAGCATCTCAAGATATTACAATACCTCTGAGAGAATGACATCACTCTTCATCAAGGTAGGCATGATTTCATTCCTACAATATGACCCTTCCTTTTCCAATGAAGTCCACAAGCACAAGATCTTTAGAGTGTTTATTGATAGAATCTACATTTTTTGAATGCCTAACTTTGTTTTAGGTCACAAACCAGATGGTTACGGCATGCAAGAATTACATCAATGATGACGCCAAGGGGGCAAGAATCTGGGATCAACCCCGTCAGAAGCTTATTGCGAAACTGAACGACTGCCTCAAACTGTTCAAGGACTATCAGACTGCCTTCCGCAAAGCCAAGAAGAAGATTGAGGAAACGCCTGGAGAGAGACCGTTTGATTTCTCTGAGATGTACATCTTTGGAAAGTTTGAGGCATTCTGCAAGAGAATAGAGAAGGTAACAGGAATGGGGCAAATTCAGTGGGAATATATGGCTCACTGTTTTGTCTCTAATGAGGTCAACAGGCCCCTATATTACAAGACTTGAAAATTACAAGTCTTGATGTCAGATATTGCAGCAGGACTTTTCTTCTGTTACTTTCAACATCATTATATACATGTAATTGATCTCTAATATCCTCTTCAGATCATTGACCTGCTCACATGTGTTGAGTCGTACACAGTCATGGCTGACTGTCGTATTGAAGGCATCGAGCCAATAGTCGTCAAGTTCCAGGCTATATTCGCAAATGTCAAGAAGAAGCCATACGACGTCCTTGATCACCGCAAGTTGGACCTTGATAATGATTACGCCGAGTTCAAGAAACAGCTTGCCAACGTTGATGTGAGTGTGTTCATTAAGGCCGTGTTCAGAACTTCCAGTTACTGTACAAGGAGTTAAGTTCTTGGGTTGTGAATGAGCAGTTTTTTCGTCCAGTCAGGAACTGGTGGCTGTAAGTGTCAACAACCTACATTATTGTGTTTCTTCACTTTTTCCCAGGTTCTACTTCAAACCTTCATGGATAGCTCCTTCGAGAAGATGACGTCGACTCTTCAGGCTCTTAGGCTGTTGGCAAGGTAATGTTCCAATGGCTTCACCTCAAGCATTGAGATGTGATTCCCTTATACAGAGATTGAATGTTTGCATTCTGCACCATCTGATCATCACTGTTGCAATTTGTACATATCTTGATTCTTTGATGTCAGAGAGATCATGCAATGAAAGCTTATCATCCTCGTAGAGATTGTTCCCAGCATGCCAGTATGACTACTTTACGTTTCATCCACATGTCCTCACTTTTTTGGTCCAGCAAAAGGTGTTCTCGATGCTATCCAGAGATTGGACTCCAATATGATCTGCCATGTTACACTTGTTACGTACGTCATAGAGGAATCAAGCATGAATTGATTCCTTTTTGGCATTCTTCTACCAGATTTGAAGGTCTGAAACTAAAGAGCCTTGAGCACCCCATAGAAGACAAATACTGTATGATATTCCAACACCTTGGTGTGGAGATAGAGATAATCAAGAAGATATACCAGAAGTACAAAGATGACCCTCCAATGACTCGTGACTATCCACCAGTCGCTGGCAAGATTGCCTGGGCAAGGCAGCTGAGCAGGAGGATTCAGGAGCCCATGGATATCTTCATGGTGAGTTTCAGCAGGTTGTTCCTTCTCTTTCCTTCTGTCATGAATTTTCTTCATTTGTCCATGGTCAGCTCCCCAGAGAAACAGACAAGCATCACTGACTTGTCAATGAATCCATGTATATCTGTCATTGCTGTTGTATCCTGACAGAATTCAAACAATTTTGAAGGACAGTACTAGCTCTACTCTTGGGGGCCAGATCCGAGTATACAGCCCTTACTGTTATATCAAAATGGATGTTCCTCTTTTCTCACTATGTCACACAGTCACCACATAAAGTATGTGCCATGTTCAGTATTCAAAAGTTGGTACCTACTCAAGGCAGTAATATGAACTTGACATATTTGCAGCTACGTCCCAGTGCCATGAAAGGAGACGGTGCAAAGCAGACCATTAAAAGTTTCAACAGGGTCTCAAGAATCTTGATGGAGTTTGAGATACTCTACCATCGAGCTTGGGTCAAGTCAATGGAGACTATCAAAGAGGGTAATGACCGTGGGAACTCATTTAATTTTTAGTTTAGAAGGATTAGCCATGGCTTACTTGGCCCACAGAAGATCAGTTGATAGCTTTTTGCAGTTGTTTCAAACATGTCAGTTGCCTGTTGAGAAAATGAACCAGATGCTATGTCTCTCCTTCAGCAAACATCAGGAGCAATTTCTTGAAGCGTTCTGTTAATTTCCTCTCCAGTGCTTGAGGTGCCCGTCCTCGTGAAACACCCAGAAACTGGCGAGCTCTTCTGCAACTTTGACCCCGCAGTCAATGAGGTTTTCAAAGAGGCCGATAGCATAATGAAACTTGACCTGGAGGTCCCACGTCAGGCTCTGATGTTAACTCACATGCGGGAGAAGCTCAACAACACTCACGCCCAACTGCAATTGCTTCTTGAGGAGAACAAGTCCGTCAGATCTAAGATACCAAACATCTTCATTCCACTGATGTCTGCAAGCATTGCTCAGGTACTATATGTCATTTGATCATTGAATCACATAGAACTCCCGTCTTGGTTGGAGAAATCTCAAATTTAACCAATGAGACAAACAAATGGTGCTTCTCCTGACATTGGCAAGTCCTAATTCATCAGTCAGTCTGTGTGTTGCAGGAGCTTGAGTCACCAGCCAGATTCAGTATTTCTAGCACCTCTAACCTATGCGTCTTGTTTCCTTGTCTCGTCTTTATTCTTTTTTGGTGTATTGAATTTGTGGTTCCTTCCTTTCTTTCTCCCCACCAACCCAGTTGTCAGTGTTTTTAGCACACTTTTCTTCCACTTACAGGTCGATGCAGCCATTAGACCGGGTCTCCTGTACTTGACATGGAGTTCACTAGGCCTTGACAACTACATCCTCAGTGTAAGGGCCAGTCTCAAGAAATTAAGCATCCTCATTAAACAAGTGGATGACATCAAGTCAACGCACATCGATGAAATTCTGGAGGAGATGGGCAGTACCATGTTATGTGAACTGCCTGACAAGACACCATGGTCAACACAACATTTCTTGGAAAGAATGAAGGTAAAGGCATACTTTATGCGGTGACAATGCCAAAACAGAAATAGTTGCAAGCTTTCTCTTCTGGAGTGTTGATTCACACTCACATCCATCTCTGTATTTTCAGCATGAACCCTCACTCACATCCTGAAGTAATCAGGGGTTCTGAATGCTCCCTGCCCCCACCACCATTTTAGGGAGAAAACGCTAAGAACCTTCGATATTCTCAGGATGCTCAAGTTGTTGGCTAATGAGTTGCCTGGTGAATGCTTTTTTGATCCCTTTCAGAAACATTGTGAAGAATGTGCAACGGACATGGACAACATGAGCCGTAAGATTGAGAAAGCTGTCAATGAGCTTATCAGCATCTTCATGGAAAAAGCCAATCTTCCATCGAAGGAGGAAACACCACCAGATCCAACTGATAATCTCGAGGAGGAGGAGGAAGATGATGTGACATTAGAAGTTCCAGTCATGCCAGGTCAGTTCGAAGCGCCACATATCACTGGATTAGAGCTTTTCTTTTTTTAAAGTGACTCTTCACTACAGGCAGCCTCCCCATAGCCATTTTGATGTGCTTATTTCTCTGACATGTATTGCAAGTAAAAATACATCAAACATCAATATCTGAGCCAAAATCTTTTGGTTGTCAGTTGCTGGCACCACCTGTGACGAAGTGTGTGCACTGATATGAGCGTAATAGCTAGCTGCCTATAGGGTCCCTTTAATACTGAAGATGTATAAGAGCAAAGAATCCTTGTATACTGACATGGCTGATGGTCTTCATTTCCTTAGGTGAAGAGGATGCCAACTCACTTCAATTTGGAATCACCCAGAATTCAAACTTACCACCAGGTGAGGTTGGCGAGGAACAACTTCTGAGAGAAGAATGTCAACAATTGTTCAACCACTTCCATCACAAGAATCTTGATGCTATTCTCAGGGCAACCAAGCATTCTTTGGATCTTATCAGGAAGAAAGTGTTCTTTACTGGGTAAGACAGATGTTTGGCTTGTTCGAATGGCCCGGTTGTCCAATGGATAGAAACTTCGATGCCTGCTGCATCCATGCTGAGTTTCCATCGGTTTTGGTCAGTGGCACAGCTAACTTTGGGTCAGAGTATGGCGCTGAGTCTGAACACCAGCTGTGTTCCCTGGATGGCTGCATCTGAGGGGTGGATTTGGTTCCCTTACTGATCTAACTGCTGAAGACAAGAGATAGCCACTGCATATGTCTTCCTTTTGGCTCCTTCACCTCCTAATTTAGACTGATTACCAAAATGCTGCCCCTTCAAAATCAACATATCTGTTTGGTGATGACTGATTAGCTGTTGAGAGAATAGAATGAAATTTTCATTGGGTGCGTACCTGTAAGCTATTAGGGACTTTCAGCAAGGCTCCGTATCGTCTATCCATATCATGTATGACGTATGACTTTAATAGAGGAACTTCACGTGACGTCATAAAGTCCACGCTGGGCATCAAATTGACCACGTGTTTCCTGAAGGAATGTCACGATGACGCAATGACGTTATTTCGTGTACTGTCGCGTCACATCAGGCGTGATGTCAATCCACGTGTATAGCACCCTACTGACGCTAGTTTGCATCATTTGACGTGCAGTCACATGATTTGATGACGTCAGTGGGATTCCTCTATAGAAAAATGCATTAGCTTGATACATCATATACGTGACACAGATCGACGATACGGAGCCTTGCTGAAAGTCCCTAATGTCCACACAGGTATCCTTCGATTCAGTAAGAATTTAGAACAGATTTTGACACCCTATGCTGTAAGTTTTCTTTCTTGCACCTGTAGCAGTCAGATGAATGTGCGAAAGTCAGATGTGTTTGGCTCAGGAAAGAACAAAAAAAAAAAGAAAGTGCCATTTTTTGAAGCAGCAGTAACCCTTCAGATTCCAAACGTTGTAAGTATGGGACAACTGAAACTGAGGAACCACAAAGTCATGATAAAAATCAATGGGTTTTTTATTGAAATGGGCAGCAATGGTACTGATAGAGACTCGAAGAGTCAGAAATTAGCTCTGCGGATTTTTGTTTTGTTTTGATGAGTTAGCCCACTTATGATTTGAGTGGCACAGAAAATGACTTGAGGGTGGCCGATGGAACATTTGTTCAAAAAAGTTACCGGTAGTTGGAAAATTAATTAGCTAAGGAACAATTTTTTGTAGGTGATGCTGCCAAATCTTGATGACATCCAGCAAACACTGAACAAGGCCACACAGATGGTTCTTGAGGTCAGCCGAGGTATTGGCCAGTGGGGTCAGGAGCGATTCATTATTCCTCCACAAAATGTTGAAGAGAAGGGACCAAAGATACATGTAGGGTCTAAACATGAACACCCTACTAGTGGTAGGTAGTCGTCTCCTATATTTCGATACATAGGGTCTAAACATGAACACCCTACTAGTGGTAGGTAGTCGTCTCCTTCTATAGTTCTTGCATATTTCAATGTGAGTGAAAGAGAGAATCTGCATAGACATTTTCTAACATTGGCTTCATCTCAACCATTTGATATCTTGTAGTATTTGTGCATGTTATCACAAACTTTGGCGACCCTCTCTCTGTCACTGACATAAATCTTTTTCATTGATAGAAGTCAGTGCTGTCCTCATCCCAGCACAACAGGTGAAGAACTACTACAAAAGTATCCATGATCACAAGGACATTTCAAAGACCGTCATGATGCTCAGTTCAGCTGTCAATTCATTTAGACAGGTAATGATTATTAGGATTCTCCAGTATTCATACTATTTTTGCTGTAAAGACTGCACAAAATTGCTTCTACTGATGCAGTAGTCCTAAGTCTGACTTAGGCTTGCCACTGACAGTTCAATGACAGTTCATTTCTGTTGTAGGACATCATTAGCTCACTGGATCGCTACAGCATATATGCCTACCTTTGGGAGAATGATCGAGAGGAGGCCGTGAGGGAATTTGTGGCTACGGATCCTATTCTCTCTGAATTCAGAGCCGAGATCCTACGTTATGATGCCCTTGGAAAGGAGATCGAAGAACTCCCCAAAACCAGTATTGTTGGCGCCATCGAGTTAGACATTGGTAAGAAATCTTGATAAAATCTTGAGATTATTGGTCCCCAAATGAGGCATATGCCACTACAAGGTACGCACCTCATTTTCTTACAGCTCCTCTGAAGAATGCCCTTGGTGTTGAGGCTCGGGCCTGGGAGGTGCTCTTTGCCCGTCACCTCAACCTCGAATACAAGAAAAAACTGGAAGATATCGTGGAATATGTTGAGGACAACTCCCACAAGTTGGCACGTCCAATCAAAGACTTGGAGGATGTTCGCCATGCCATGAGCGCCTTGGAAAACATTCGTCAAAATCAGATCCGAATTGACATGTTACTCGGACCCATTGAGGAGACATACGCGATGTTGCAGAAGTTCCAAGTGAAGGTGCCCATGGAGGAGATCAACAAGGTCGATTCACTCAGATATTCATTCCAGAAATTGCTGAGGAAAGCAGTAAGTTAATATCCAACCTGAAAGCGTCCTTTGTCATTCACCTACCCAAAGTTTTTATAAGAAAGATTAGCCTACTTGCAATGGACTACAGATTAAAAGGCCAACCTATGGTTACTTCTTGATAATTTCCCAAATGAAAGCTTGACATCACATCAGGGGTGACATCACCGCATAGGTGAAGAACACTAGCTCTCTGCCCCTATTATTACATGTGTGTAGCTGATCGATTCTGCGAAGTGGTAAAAATTTCTTATTTAGTCATTGGTTACTAGGGGTATTAGGACCAGAGGTTGTTGTTCTCACCATTCAGTTCGAAAGTTACAAATAATGATTGATGCCTAAGATGACTGTAACTTTCAGGGTCATGTTCAAGATGAACTTGTCGAAATCCAACCAACATTCAAGACTCGGCTACTTGAGTCAGTGGAGACATTCCACCATGATGTCGGTGACTTTACTGCAGACTATGATACAGCTGGACCCATGGTCGAAGGCATTCCACCGCAAGAGGCGAATGATCGGTTGAATGTTGCACAGGTTTGTGTCTTGAAAAGTAGGAAAATCATGTGTGGTGTGCACCACCGGATGATTGCCCTGGGCCCTGGGGCTCATTTCGCACCTCCGGCCTATGATCTGAATGGAGCTAGTCCGAAGGCAAAGAGACCGTAGGCCTTGATATTTCAAGATTGCCTGGTTGGGCAAGGTGAAGAGCCACCCAAGGCGTAAATGAATTTGTTTTGCTTTGCTTTTCGGATTAAGCATCTGAGTAGGGTTAAACCCTACTCAGATGCTTAATCCGAAAAGCAAAGCAAATGCAGTTGTGTGCAACAAAACTGGATGGTCTATTCGTTCGTCTGAAGCCTGCTGAGAGACTGGAGTGTCCTTGATGAGATGTGATGGGCATAGTTTACATGTGTTTATAGCGCCTGGTCTGATCATTACTTGTAGAACGTGCAGAGGCATATTTTACTGTGATGAGATATGAACTCATCATCTGAATAAAATCTAATTCTTTCATTTCAGGGTCGTTTTGATGACTTGTGGAGAAATTTCCAGACGTATTCTGCTGGCGAGGAACTCTTCGGCCTCCCAGTGTCAGACTACCCCAACTTGGCACGAATCAAGAAGGAACTCACACTCCTACAGAAGCTGTATGGTCTGTACAATGCAGTCATGGCTAGCATCAATGGATACTTTGACATCCTCTGGACTGAAGTGGATATTGAAAAGATCAACAATGAACTGCTTGACTTCCAGAATAGGTAAGTGTTGATGGAAGATTCAATGTTGTTTTCCTGATTTTCCAATCTTGCATCAACCGTACATTGTGTTAGAAGTAAATCACTGCAGGTTTGTCTGTTCGAGTCCAAATACCCGGTAGGTTTAACACAATTACTGTCTTTCCTTCGCAAAGGTGCCGAAAACTTCCCAAAGCCATGAAGGACTGGCAAGCATTCCTTGACTTGAAGCAGAAGATTGATGACTTCAATGAAAGCTGTCCCCTGCTTGAGATGATGGCAAACAAAGCCATGAAGGAACGTCACTGGGATAGAATTGCCACCACTACAGGACACACCTTTGACTTTGAGTCAGAGGGATTCACCTTGAGGAACATCATGGAAGCTCCACTGCTGGCTCACAAGGAGGATATTGAGGTCAGTTAATGTCATCATATTTAAAAAATTCAAACAAGTTGACAAATAAGGAGGCAAGTGTAAGTTAGACATGTGTACATGTGTTATTTTTCCAAGGCACAGTCGTCGATGTGGGTCTCAAACCCATCCATTCATTGCATGGGCAGTTGGATTACAGGCTAAACCACTTGGTGGGAAAGGAAATCCTCCAGGGCTGGCGGGTTAGGCCGTGTCATAAATGCCAGAACAATATGACTCACAAGCCGCAGTGGACTGTCTTCTTCAGTCCATGCAGTTAGTCAGATGATGTTGTTGAAAACTTCCATTTGCCATGCAGTTAGTCAGATGATGTTGTTGAAAACTTCCATTTGCCATGCAGTTTAGTCAGATGATGTTATTGAAAACTTCCATTTGCCATGCAGTTTAGTCAGATGATGTTGTTGAAAACTTCCATTTGTCATGCAGTTTAGTCAGATGATGTTGTTGAAAACTTCCATTTGCCATGCAGTTTAGTCAGATGATGATGTTGAAAACTTCCATTTGCCATGCAGTTAGTCAGATGATGTTGTTGAAAACTTCCATTTGCCATGCAGTTAGTCAGATGATGATGTTGAAAACTTCCATTTGCCATGCAGTTAGTCAGATGATGATGTTGAAAACTTCCATTTGCTGATCTTTAGATTATAGTGCACACTCCTCCATTGTTAGAATTTTCAACTTGTTGGTTTTTTCAGGATATTTGTATCTCCGCTGTGAAAGAGAAGGACATTGAGGCCAAGCTGAGACAAGTGATTGCTGAATGGAATAACCAGAACCTCGGCTTTGCCCAGTTCAAAGCGAGGGGTGAGCTGCTGTTGAAGGGAGCCGAGACATCCGAAATTGTCAGCGTGATGGAGGACAGCCTGATGGTGCTGGGTTCGTTGCTGAGCAACAGGTAAAAAGGATCGAACATGGGATTTTATACTTTCTCCATGTTCAACTCATTCTAAATCTGTGGCACTTTCCCTCGTAGTCCATTCATTCTAAGAAAGTCACTAAAAACCATACTTACACTACAAATGAAGTCCAGACTTCTCCTGCTTACACTACAAAAAAGGTGGGCGTAATGAAGCCCGGGTCTACAAAATCCGGACTTTCTATAAAGCCCGGAGGTGATGAGTGGGTCTAGATCAACTCCGGACTTGACCCGGGCTTCTACTTCAGGTGTAGTGCAATTATCCTAATTCCAGACCTGGCAACAGCAATCACTAGTAAAGTGCGAGATCTTATTTTTTCAGCACTGTGGATCTTAGTTACCGTACATAAATGGGTCTTAGTTTTGTAGACACTGGTAGAAGTAGTCCTTCCTCTGTTACACACTCATGAGGGCCTACAGTCAGCATTTAAATGCTAGTGCTTGATGGTCCAACCTGCTGGATCCCTTGGCTTGTCTGACATCACATTGCTTCATTTATTCGTACCTTTTCATTCCAGGTACAATGCTCCCTTCAAAAAGCAAATCCAGGTATGGGTTCAAAAGTTGTCCAACACAACAGACATCATTGAGAGCTGGATGGTGGTGCAGAATCTATGGGTGTATCTGGAGGCTGTGTTTGTCGGCGGTGATATTGCCAAGCAGTTGCCAAAGGTATATAATAGAGCTAACACTGTTCATTCATGAAGTTGAAGTTTCGTTTTTGAAAGCTGCTTGAAGGCAGGGATACAGTACACTTCCACAATCTTCGCAAATCTACATTTTTTTGTGAACTATCAGTTCTTTCACACAGACTTCTATTTTGTTATCTAGGAAGCTAAGAGATTCCAGAACATCGACAAATCCTGGGTGAAGATCATGACACGTGCTCATGAAGAACCCAATGTGGTCAACTGCTGTGTTGGTGATGAAACAATGGGACAATTGTTACCTCATTTACTTGAGCAACTAGAAGTCTGTCAGAAGTCCCTCACTGGGTGAGTGATCCCAAAGAACTGATGTTACACCGGCATGAAGTTTCACCTCCAATGGAAATGTATCAAACTTTTGATAATTCTCCTAAATTGGCCATGGTCCATTCCTTAACTTACAGACAGCAGTCAAAAAATATTCCACCGTCCTCCATTACAGCTATCTGGAAGGCAAGAGGTTGATTTTCCCAAGATTCTTCTTCGTCTCAGACCCAGCACTACTCGAAATTCTCGGCCAGGCAAGCGACTCGCACACCATTCAATCTCATCTCCTTGGTGTGTTTGAGAATGTCAACGAGGTGGAATTCCACGCAAAAGATTATGACAAGATTCTCTCAGTCGTTTCTCGGGAAGGGGAGAAAATTCCAGTAAGTTTGATTTTCCTTAATTATTGATCGGTTTTGAGGGTCTAGTTTCCAGCCTTGTCAAATAATTTTCATGCCAGACGACAATTTTCAGCACAGGGAAAGTAGAATTACTACTGGGTATGTCATTTGCCCTTATTTTTGACTAAAATGCTTTGCCATCAGTTCTTTTGAACCTTAATTGGCTAAAAGGGTGGGAGATCTATGGAGTTGTGTGTGATTTTGCATAGTCAGGAAAGTATTCCGATTCTTGACTTCCAGCTAGAAACGCCTGTCATGGCTAGAGGCAATGTAGAAATCTGGCTAGGAGATCTCCTAGACCAACAGCAGAAGTCACTTCATGCTGTCATCAGGCAAGCCTTCCATAACATCAATGAACAGGACTTTGAGATGCTGGGATTCATCAGAGATTTTCCAGCTCAGGTAAGTAGCATATAGTCCTTGGTTTGATTTATCAGTTACCTGACTGGAAATCTGCTTAGTTATTTCATTCAAGATTACCGGTACAGTCATTTGATTGAAACAAGAGCTGAACACCAAATACAGCTTTATATTAGCTCCAAAGGCAACATTGAGTGATTTTAATGTAGAGCAGGGGAAGGAAACTGGAGTACCCATAGAAACCTGCACTGTCAGAGAAAGTTGTCTTCTCTATCTGACGAAGAGTGCCCATGGCAGAGGATCAAACCTTGAACGACCAGAGATGACATGCGCCAATGTCATTTGATCATGCTGCATGGACTGCAATAGTGCAACGTATCTGTCACTTTCCAATGGCGTCGCTAGATCTATAACCATTACCAAACTCTGTAATTACAGGTTGGCCTGTTAGGTATACAGATGCTCTGGACCAGGGATGCTGAAGAGGCCCTGTCGAATGCTCGCTTTGATAGGAAGATCATGCCAACGACAAACCAGAGATTCCTTGACATCCTCAACGTGCTGATTGAACAGACCACACTCGATTTGGCCAAATTTGAGCGAGTGAAATACGAAACCCTGATCACTATTCATGTCCATCAGAGGGATATATTTGATGATCTGGTAAGATAGATTCTTTTACTCTAGCAAGATTAGGTCATTTGCTCCGGAGGACAAATGAAATTCTAGAGTAAATACTTTAAGTGTGCCCACAGAAAGGGCGGAAAGATTTTCGAAGTTGCCTAATTCTACGTTTTCTCTTCCTTCAAGGTGAGAATGCACATCAAGAATCCTCTGGACTTTGAATGGTTGAAGCAGGCTAGATTCTACTTCAAGGAAGACACTGACGTTTGTATAGTGTCCATCACCGATGTGGACCATGCCTATCAGAATGAGTTCTTGGGATGTACGGATAGGCTCGTCATCACCCCCCTCACTGACAGGTAAGTAAGATGGAGTGGAAACACTCAGTTCAGGCCTAAACTTTGTTGTCCTAAATAGAGAGGTGTCCTGGCAGAGGTGCCCGCAAATGTTTCACTGAACTTTCCCCGATTCCAGGTGTTACATCACTTTGGCTCAAGCACTGGGTATGGCGATGGGTGGTGCACCTGCAGGACCAGCTGGAACGGGGAAGACAGAAACCACGAAAGACATGGGCAAAGCTCTTGGGAAGTACGTGGTAGTGTTTAACTGCTCGGATCAGATGGATTTCCGAGGATTGGGAAGGATCTACAAAGGTAGGCATTCATTTACCAGTAGTCTGGCATTTTGCTATGACTTGCCAAATTTCCCCCAAATCAACCAGTAAACTGATCAGGGGATACTGGGCTACAGATCCTCATGGTTCACATGGTCCCCTCCATTGTAGACCTAGAGATACCCTTAATGCCTAAGGTTAATTTCAGGACTGGCTCAGTCTGGCTCATGGGGATGCTTTGACGAGTTCAACAGGATAGACCTCCCTGTCTTGTCCGTGGCTGCACAACAGATCCACATTGTCCTGACTGCGAAGAAGGAGAGGAAGAGTAATTTCCTATTCTCTGATGGAGATCGTGTGGAGATGAATCCAGAGTTCGGACTCTTCATCACCATGGTGAGGTTCATGACCAGAGCAATTCGTAGACAAAGTTTTACTGAAGCTGCAAAAAATGAAACTGGGAAAATTTCTCCCGTATTACTGGAAGAAATTGCCTATGTTTTGCAAAGAGCCTTAGATTCTTCCTTTTCCCTTCAGAATCCAGGTTACGCTGGTCGCCAAGAACTGCCAGAGAATCTGAAGGTGCAGTTCAGGACTGTGGCTATGATGGTACCTGACAGGCAAATCATCATGCGAGTCAAACTAGCCAGTTGTGGCTTTCAAGACAACATCATCCTTGCCCAGAAATTCTACACGCTGTACAAGCTTTGCGAGGAACAGCTCTCGAAACAAGTACACTATGACTTTGGGTTGAGGAATATTCTGTCCGTGTTGAGGACACTTGGTGCACAGAAGAGAGCCAGACCAGATGAGACAGAATCCACCATTGTGATGAGGGTGCTGAGGGACATGAACCTCTCAAAACTGGTATGTTGATGGTGTCTGAGCCCGGTGGTTGAGTGGTTAGTACACCTGGCTACCAAACTCAGCAATGGGTCGGTGCGAGTTCCACTCCGAACGAAGCCATATACACATCAGATGGGACATCACATGGGACTAAAAGCCATCGTCTCTTGTACCTGAGTGTCTATGCCAGGGCAAGTAAAAGACCCCAGGTGGACTGCAGCTTGTCTTGTCCATATCTCCCGCAAAAACCCACAGAGGTTATGACGGCGTGTAATGAATGATCGAATTTCTGTGCGAAGGACTGAACTAGGTGTCGCTTGAGGTCTCAGTCTGCTGAAGTTCACTAGTTGACTCGGAAAACGCACGGATGAATTTGTAAGCTTCAACTTCTTTTTCTCCAAACTTCAGGTGGATGAAGATGAACCTCTTTTCCTGAGTTTGATTGGTGATCTTTTCCCCGGGATCCAGCTGGATAATGCAACATATGACGACCTTCAAGTGGCTATTGCCAATCAAGTAGATGCTGTGAAACTGGTCAATCATCCTGCTTGGAATCTCAAACTGGTCCAGGTGAGATTTCTGTTTTGCAAACTTTGGGCCCAAATGAAAGTGACTTGTTACGATTTTGTTTATGCTCAGTTCAAGGGTAGGAATGATACAAATGAGTCCTCTCTTACATCATGTTGTAGTTGAGCTGAAGCTCGTCAGGTTGAAGAAGTCCTGAAAGCCAGTTATGAGCATTTGGACCTACGTGAACTGTAATCACGAAATTGGGATTTTCCTGACAACACGTACATCTCCATTTCCTCCCTGCTGTAGTTATTTGAAACCCAACGTGTGCGTCATGGGATGATGACGTTAGGACCCAGCGGAGCGGGCAAATCTGTCTGCATCATGATACTACTGAAGGCAATGACTGACTGTGGCACACCTCACAAAGAGCTGCGCATGAACCCGAAGGCTATCACAGCACCACAGATGTTTGGTAGGCTGGATGTTGCTACAAATGACTGGACTGATGGGATCTTCTCAACTCTGTGGAGGAGAACGCTGAAGGCTAAGAAAGGTAGAGGACATTTCAGCGGTTCAGCCACTTCTGAGTGCTGTTTTGCTACTGTTTGTCTGAGTGCCAAGTCCAGCTTTAGTGGTATGCACTTGCACATGGCATCACCATATCACTTGATGAATACCCATGCCATGGCATTCTGCTTCTCTGGGCACTGTCCCGCTGTACTGGGATTCGGCACTGAAATGGATGGTTACTGCATTCTGGCTGTTTCATCACAGTGGCAGATTCATGATGTCTATTTAATCAACGAGAGAAGAATTTCTTGGTTGCCATTGTGCATGATGCACTTTACACAGCCCTCTCTTTACGATTTCAGGTGAACACATCTGGATTGTCCTCGACGGCCCAGTAGATGCCATCTGGATTGAGAACTTGAACTCCGTACTGGATGACAACAAAACTTTGACATTGGCCAATGGAGATCGAATCCCGATGGCTCCCAACTGCAAGATTGTATTCGAGGTGCACAACATTGACAATGCCTCCCCTGCTACTGTCTCCAGGAATGGTATGGTGTACATGAGCTCCTCCGCCCTGGACTGGAGGCCAATACTCAGGGTGAGTTCTTGCTCAATTCCATTGTCATCTGTGGCTCAGCTGTGCTGCCGTCATCAGCTGAGTGCGAGCCTGGTGGTGGAATTCTTACTCTTAGATGCTGAATCTCAGTTTGACATTCTGTTGAAATCGACTGAGGTCTTGCTTCACCTCCGAAGTATTTGAGCAGCACAAAAATTTGATTTTTTTTGTTTCAGGGTTGGCTCAACAACAGGAACGCCAGCGAGGTTGATGTTCTCCAGGGTCTGTACGATAAGATATTCGATGACCTGTACAATTTTGTGTGGCAGAATCTCACTCCAAAGATGGACTTGCTTCAGTGCAATCAGATCAGGCAGGTAAGTACCATTTCAATCCATGTGCAAGTTCCTTTCTTGTACTTCTCAATTTGGTGGCAGAAATTGTCATTTGTCTCTATTGTGACTGTGAGATAAGCTACCATAAAACAGTGTCCCTCATGTAAAACATTTCAGAGTTGTATTGATAAACTAGTTCAATGCTGATTGCCCATTGCTGAGTGCAAGAATTTCTTGCTCCAAGCTCTCATCTACATGTACGTAAATAAAATATGATGAGAAGTTTTTAAAAAAATTCCTCTCCATTATGCTGCAGTCATGTGACTTACTAGAAGGGTTAATCCCCCACAAGGATGAAAAGGGCCACCTCACGGCTGCTCATCTCGAGCGACTGTTTATCTTTGCACTGATGTGGAGCATCGGTGCCCTTCTTGAACTGGACGACAGGGCAAAGATGGAAGAGTTCCTCCAGAACCACGAGAGTAGGCTGAACCTCCCCAAGATCAATGAGGGAGAAACAATCTTTGAATACGTGGTTGATGAGGGTGGTAAGTATCTGTATTTGTATTTGTATTTGATTTTTCTGCAGGGCCAAAGCCATAGCATTATTGGCCCTTGTAAGTATGGAATAGGCCATCTCATGCTATTCATGTTCCTCACTTGGATGGGGTCTTTTACTTGCCCTTGCAAAGGCACAAGCTACAAGGCACCATGGCTTACTGTCCCATACGACAGATGGGAGCTATAATTTATCCCATAATGGCCCTGGTTTCAAACCCAGGACCTGCCGCTTACAAAGCGGATGCGATAACCACTAGGCACAAGGCTCCTTGAGGCTGGAAGTTGTTTCACACTGGTGTGTTCATGTGTCAGCCTGTTGTACAAGCAAAGAAAACTCATCTGTTCGGCATTCTGGTAGTTCGCTCATTTGAGTTCCTGTCTAACGACTTGAAGACCATATTTGCAGTCGGCCTACATGCAATAATGCCCTCTTACTTCAGGTGAATGGCACCACTGGAGTGAGAGAGTCGAAGAGTACATCTACCCAACCGATTCTGTGCCTGAATTTGCCTCGATTCTGGTCCCGAATGTGGACAATGTCAGAACGAACTTCCTGATCCAGACCATTGCTAAACAGACCAAAGCTGTACTGCTGATTGGTGAACAAGGAACTGCAAAGACTGTCATGATCAAAGGTGAGTACTATCAGAACAGTATATCTCTCCATACTTCGCATTCCGTTTTTGGTACTTTCTGCCTCCTTGTCCACAATTTGTTTCAACTTTTCATTCTTTGCTGACTCTGCTGAAGGGCCAGGAGGACATCTGTCCAATATCAAGTCTTTCGTCTTCAGTTAAGATACCTTTTGATAGGGTGTGCATTTGTCATTCCCCGTGTTGAGGGACAGCTGCTTTTGCACAGCATGTTCCTCCTTAACCATTGCTCTACCACTCTGCACTTGAAGCACAGCTCTTCAACGCATTTCTACCTGTTGTACATTTCTTCAATCTCTTCCATGATCTAGGCTACATGGCAAAATACGACCCTGATGTTCACCTCAGCAAGAGTTTCAACTTCTCCTCTGCCAGTACCCCGATGATGTTCCAACGTACCATCGAGAGTTACGTGGACAAGAGGATGGGGTCAACGTACGGGCCACCTGGTGGTAGGAAAATGACTGTCTTCGTTGATGACGTTAACATGCCTATTGTGAATGAATGGGGAGATCAGGTGAGTGACGACACATTCGACAATGGTACTTTAGATACAGAGCAAGACTGCACAAGCATTGTTCTTTCTATGTCATCCCCAAAGGAGGACAGAGACGTGATGTCCTGAGGTCTGTTGATGGTGGCATGCGAGCTCTGTTGAAAGTTGGATGTGCCACCTGCTGAGGCCGGGGCTCCTCGGAAGCCAAGGAAAAGACAGTTCAATGTGACTGGACAGTGGCTTTGTGCCGGCCCAAAGACAGTGGCTTTGTGTCGGCCCCCAGAGGCAGACAGCCCACGGAGCCCTTATCCTTTTGTTTTAGGTGACAAATGAAATCACAAGGCAGATGATGGAGATGAAGGGCATGTACAGTTTGGAAAAACCTGGCGACTTCACTCACATTGCTGACATCCAGTTCATTGCGGCGATGATCCAGCCAGGCGGAGGAAGAAATGACATCCCGCAGAGATTGAAACGACAGTTCTGTGTCTTCAACTGCACGTGAGTAAATAACTTCTCACTGAAATTGCTAAGTGGGGACAGCATGAGATCCATACGATTCAAATTACTGGCCACGTAATTGAAACTACTGTTTTTTTCCCTGACATGAAACATCCTAAGTTCAACCCTGTGGTCATGGGTTTCGAGTCGTAACATCACCCAGCAATTTGAGGCAAGGATAGGAAGGCTACAACTGCCGTTTTCAGGAACCCACACCTAAAAGTCATCGATCATGTTCTAACATCATGTTCGGCACACAACCACTCGGTTACTCTCTGGTAAACTTCAATAGATTCTGCACTATTACACCAATATTCAGTATTTTTTTTCATTAAACTTTCAAGACTGCCATCAAACAACTCCATTGACAAAGTGTTTGGCATCATCGGCGAGGGTTACTTCTGTGTTGAGAGAGGCTTCACTGAGGAAGTGACAGCTCTAGTCAAGGAACTTGTGCCACTCACCAGGGTACTCTGGCAGCAAACTAAGGTATGGTAATTATCAGTTGTTGAGCACAATACTCTATTTGTATTCCCTGTGATTTTTTCCCAACCGTGAAGAAATCTCAGGTTGGTGAAGTTACAAATTGAGAAGTAGCTCCCAGATGCTGTGACAGCCAGATTGGATGTTTGCGAGCTGTCAGTAAGTTATGTAGATGCTTACAGAGACATTGTGTCAAAATTTTGCTTCTCTGCTGAAGTACTGCTAGAGTGGTGCACCCCAATAGCTTTTACCAGCCAGGCAAGGGATTCGGTAAGCTGTGAGAGAGCAAGGTGGAAGCAGGTGACTGTCTCCTCTGAGGCTACAGATTCAATCCCGATGCCAAAGAGACAAAGTTGAGGGCCACTTTTAAATCACCTCTAAATCTTATCTTTCCAACTTTCAGGTGAAGATGCTTCCAACGCCAGCCAAGTTCCACTACATCTTTAACTTGAGAGACTTGTCACGTGTGTGGGAGGGCATTCTCAAGATTGCAGCTGAGGAATGCAGCACTGTGGATACATTGCTAGCATTGTGGAGACACGAGTGCACCAGAGTCATTGCTGATAGGTAACTGGATATCTTTTCTGTGAATCCACACTATATATAATGCCTAAGCCAGATTCACACTTCAGATGACTGTTTCTGCGTCAGACATGTCAGACCCACGATCAAATTTGTAGGACGCAACATACGAAGCTGAAGCTCACCAGACGATTCGGTCGGCATCCAATCGTGGGCTATGAATGGTCTCACGACAATTCTGCCAAATCGAAATGCTGACCGGATGCTGTGGTATGAATCAACACAACGATGTGATGTCGGCATCTAAATTTGATGGCGTGTCATACCGTGACACCAGCATCCAAAGTATGAATCAAGCCCTACTCTGCTCATTCCTAATAGCCAGCAAACTGAAACAACTCTGTATTAAACAAATGTACTTGGTCACAGATCTCATCAGTTTTATCATAATAATAAATTCGCCTGGTTTAAGAATGTGAAGAACCTTCTCAATTCAGATTCACCAATCCAGAAGACACCCGCTGGTTCACTACCGCATGTAAGAATGTCGTGAGGGATCATCTTGGTGATGATATGCTGGAGAAGTTACACGACGAACCATACTTTGTGGACTTCTTGCGTGACGCCCCAGAACCAACTGGTGAAGAACCAGAGGATGCGGATTTGGAAGCACCGAAGATCTATGAACAGGTGACATTCTTACACTAAACCTTGCAAAGTCATGCTGGGAAAGACCATTCTTTCTTTAAGATAATAATAAGCAAAAAGTCAATCTCCAGAATTCTGGAGACTGACTTTTTGCTTATTATCATTTTGTGTGTCAATTTTGTGCTATTCTTTATCTTGGCTTTCTTTAAGATACTGGGTAATGTCGCAATGAGTAATGCTAGGTTATTGGGTAGGTGCATCCCACATCAGTCCTGCCACCATGCATGCCTTGCCAACCAGCAATGGGTTCAATAGCCCGTTGTGTCAGCAGCTGTACGGAGTGAAGAGGACAATCTCTCATGGCCTCATAAGATATATCTTAGGGGCTCTAGTTTTCTCCTGTTCAAGTTACTCTTGTTACGTAGTACATGGAGCACTGCTCTCTTTGCTACATGCTGACATGACCACTGATTTTTACAGATTCCTGACTATGACTTCTTGAATGAACGCCTGTTGATGTACATGTCTTCATACAATGACACCATCAGAGGTGCACACATGGACTTGGTATTCTTCAAAGATGCCATGGTACACTTGGTCAAGGTAAGAATTAACCTCTGAAGCCTCATCAGATCTGATAAGGTTCCTTTGTCGTCCTGAAGTAAGCTGAATAACAAGATTTGACTTACACATGATTTTGAAAACGTCTAGTGGAAGGAATGTAGTAATTTCTTCGTTTGTCCTTAGATCTCCCGCATCATTCGTACAGCTCGAGGAAATGCCTTGCTGGTTGGTGTTGGTGGATCTGGGAAACAGTCCTTGACCAGACTGGCATCTTTCATTGCTGGATACAAGATATTCCAGATCACACTGACTAGGTAAGCTGATCTCATATTGATCAGGAGAACAAAAAACTTGCATTCAGAAGAATGACATTCTATTCTTATTGTTTTACATTACCATACTGGCTACTTTATGTCATATCGTCATGCAAAAGAAGTGCCCCTGATTCTAAGGACTTCATGTAGTAGCTGAATGAAAAATAATTTTCTTTTTTTCTTTTTTGCACTTTTTCTTTGCTACCTTTCCCTACTTTGGTTCTGTCTTGTCTTTTTCCAACATTCTCAACCCCACCCACCCAATTTCTCCAACTTGCTGATTTGTCTTTCACCCACTCACTTGGTAATCTCCATTCACCCATCAATCCAATCTCCTATCAATTTCCCCACCAACTCTACACTGCGCACTCTGATACAGGGTGAAAACCGGTACTGTCCTGTGAGGAACTAAGGAGTTAGTGGGTAAGATTGTCTCTTTGTAGATATGATACCTGGGTAAGGTTGTTTGGAATTTAGTGATGAAAATTTTCCGAGTTCAGGGATTTTTGGGAAAAAGTGAACATTGAAATTAAAAGTGACTGAGATGGTCTGAATGGCCCAATTCTTGATTCTTGATAGATGCCTGAGTAGTAATGCATCAATTTGTTCTCTCAACCTGTGTTGCTATCTCATCATTCTGCTTTCAGATCATACAACGTCAGCAACCTGATGGATGACCTCAAGTTCCTCTACCGTGTAGCTGGTTGTGAGGGGAATGGCATCACATTTATCTTCACAGACAATGAGATCAAGGACGAGGGCTTTTTGGAGTATCTCAACAATGTTCTCAGTTCTGGTGAGGTAAGTTGGCTTGAATCTAATACATAGATTAATTATTGTCACTCGAATAGATGCAGGAATTTCTTTTTAGAGTATGGTAACCAGGGTCAAGGGAGTCACCCGAGGCATAGCATAAGAAATGTAGAGAGTAAACACAAATGAAGAGAGATCAGAGTTAGTCATGCAGCACTGGAGAAAGTAGGAGACAGGATCAAACTAATATGTGATCAACTGCCGGGATGTGATATTTGGGAGCACAAGATGGAGGGCGGGGGGGTGGGGGGGTGGGGGGAGTTCAGCCTGGCTTTAAGGACGGTAAAATATCAAACAATCAAGTATTAATGCTGTACATGATGAAAGGTCATTTCTTATTCTCCATATATAGGTCTCCAACTTGTTTGCACGAGATGAGTTGGACGAGATCACACAGGAGCTGATCAGTGTCATGAAGAAGGAATATCCAAGACGTCCACCAACACAGGAGAATCTCTATGATTACTTCATCTCACGAGCGAGAACAAACCTCCACGTTGTCCTCTGCTTCTCTCCTGTAAGTTCAGCATTAAACATGATGATGGAACGCTGTAGCCCTCTTGGTTCTTGCCGTTGATCAGTTCTTCATGACAGGAATTATCCGTCAAAATGAATGTCAAGGACAAATTGGGTGTTCCAGTATGGGCTGTAGCAAAGTTGCAAACCCTGTTGTTTTAGGCCTACAACTCAGATAAATAAATTCGCATACTTTAATTTGATTTTTTAAATTTAGGTGGGTGAGAAATTCAGGAATCGGTCACTGAAGTTCCCTGGTCTGATCTCTGGTTGCACCATGGATTGGTTCAACCGTTGGCCACGAGATGCCCTGGTGGCCGTCTCCAACCACTTCCTCTCTTCCTACCACATTGTCTGCTCGGACAAAACAAAGGAAAGCCTTGTAAAACTGATGGGGTCAGTTCACGACGATGTGGCTGTGACATGCGTGGATTACTTCCAGAGGTATGTGCGGGGATTTGAAATTAAGTAAGAGGCAATCCTGCCTGGTAGGTACAGTCATGGACATTAGTTTATCTACACCTGATACTTTGAATATTTGAAAAACTACTGGGCCAATTTAAACACGGTTTGTTGCATACGAAAGTACATCTTCAGGGTTCTGCCCAGGACTGAATGAGTTCCGGACGGAAGGGGGGGTCTGAGGGTCCTCCCCCAGAAAAATTTTAAAACTAGACTTGCTGAAATGCGATTTCCTGGCACCTGAGAGTCGAAATAATGAGCTTCTTTATCAATA
>NMRB01000161.1:9147-56169 GCA_002633025.1 Notospermus geniculatus
CCGATCACGCAGACCACGCGAGAATATACGCGTGGTTTTGAACTGATAGTACACCAATGCCACCTATTATTCATGACGATTCAAGGTGTGATTGGCCGTGCTTGGTGAACCGCATCTCTCGAACAATGGGCCTAGGTCAACGCTAGGTGTCTCGTCTGCTCTATCAGTAGTCATCACGTGACCAATTGGCGCTCCCCATTTGATGTACAGCAGGAGGAAACCGGATGCCGGGGAACACCTTCGTTGTCAGAGCACGAGCCTCCGCAGATGAAGAGCACTTCCGACCAGAGATCGAACCAGGTGTGACAGGAATCAGTGTCCTAGGATTGCAGATCCTCCAAACAATAGCCCGCAATTGTAAGGTTATATTGGAATGGTCATGGTCTCTCTAGCCATATTCTAATCCCTCGCTGAACAATAAGACCGGACTTAGATTCCAGGGGGACTTAGATTCCTTTCACACCTGCGCCTCAGTCGAACCAGAACTTCAGATGTGACGTCGCCGATGTCTCCCCTACACCAATCTGACGGCCTAGAAACAAATGCCCTACAAATGAACAGGTTAGGCCTAGGTACTGTAGATTTACATGTAAACACGCTTGTTCACCTGCCTTCACACAACGCCCGGAAACAAACTCTCAAATCACCCAGCAACATAACCACTTCCGGTGGTTCGATCGCATGTTTTGATAAACGTATCTAAGAGCAAATATTTTCATTTTGCAGATTTAAGATCACTAGGTCTTTGAATATGGGAAGGTCACGGTTAAAGCGGCTCTGATCAAAGATTTGAACCGCATAACCCTCCCGAAAAATGCAATTCCGGCCACATTTTGTTCAACAAACTAATGATTTAGGAGAGTTTTTGTCAATAAGGTGTGGTGCTTTTCCGCCCAAATAGCATTACAAAGGGAAGGGGAAAAAATTATATTTGCTCAGCAACAAACATAAAGTAAACTAATTACGATCAAATGTCAACTTAATTTTCAAATTATTTCTTACAACCACTTACTTGACGCAATTAATAATACTTGAAGGAATGGGGTTCGACCAAATAGAGCAACCTCGTACCCAGAGTTCAATGCCACATGAAACTCTGGAAAGGGCTAGACCGGTGCTACTTTTGCCCAGTGCAAATGCATTGCTGACGGCGGATGAATTTCTGACCGTTGCACAACCAATTACGTAGGGATTCAAAAGAGTTCGTACTCTATTCCTTAATAAAACAATTATTCGCCAACGGAATGTTAAAATAGTAGTATTTTTAGAAATACTGGAACAGATTCTAATTTTCGGTACGATTACTTTGTCAAATAATTTGTAAAATCGATGAGCACAAGAATCTTGTGCTGGGTTCCAGCCCTTTTCAGAGGTCTTAGCCAAGGAACGATGGTGGCGACCTCTTCAGATTGCAAATAGAGGAGAGCCTGGAGGAAGGCCAGGGCCCATTGAAATCTAGGTCAGTGGGTCAGTAATGCAAAAATGCACTACAGATGACATCTTGGCGGTGGTAAATATCTCAGTATGGACCAGCTGTGACAGGAATCAACGTCCTAGGAACGCAAGTCCGCTAAACAATAGCCCGCTATTGTAACGTTATATTCGAATGGTCATGGTCTCTCTAGCCATATATTCTAATCCCTCGCTGAACAATAAGGCCGGACTTTGATTCCAGGGGGACTTCGATTCCTGTCACACCTGGCCTTTAAGTTCATTATCCACTGCATGGATCTAGAATCCATTGCACGGGTCTAGATTGGAGACGAATCTGACACTGCAGCGAACGCAAACCTGACACTGCAGCAGCTCTAGCCAGGAAAAATTCAAATTCAAACTAAGGGTACGATGATGACTGGTAAAACACCTTTAAATCAGGAGACCGAGATTCTGATGTCGAACACGGCAGGAATGTAGATAATTTATAACAAACGACCTTACAGTCCCCTCGCTCAACAAGTTAACAAACTCATCGTTTCCAAACAAACATGTTCGGGTTGTTGGCAAATGATTTCATCAGATTTTGTTGTTAATGACATTCTTGACTCTTGATAATCGACAATTTGACAGTAGGTCAAGGTCAAGGTCATTTGACATCGTGAGATGTATCGAGTGGGTCAGAAGATGGGCAAAGCAAGGATTGATACACCGCCCGTTCAAATTTGAGGCAGATAGCATTTTTTGCTTTTTTGGGTGTCCTTGCCTCTATACTGACAGCGTAAACTATTCTACAGGGTCCGTATTCATAAACATACTTAAGTCAAAGTGTGATACTTATCTTTTGTGTTGAACAAAGGATAAGTGTCACACTTAGACTTAAGTAGTTTTATGAATGTGGGCCCTGGGTCCATATTTATAAACATACATGTACTTACGTCTAAGTGTGATACTTATCTTTTGTGTTGAACAAAGGATAAGTGTCACACTTAGACTTAAGTAGTTTTATGAATATGGACCCTGATCTCCGCATTCAGGCCTGCTTTCAACGCTTAAAGACCAACAGAAGAAAAGTGTGCCACCACGACGTCAAGAAGTCACACCGATCACAGCGCCATCTACAACATCCGCACTCTTATTATAAGGTCATTGTCAGGCACTGGCCAGCGATGGTTTGGCGGTCAACCGGCAGGGGCTTGTTCATCACCTAAAAATATCATTTTATAAGATCATTTGGAAGTGAAGTGGTCACTAAGGGCCGCATCAAGACTTGAAAACACATCACAGAGTAGCATCATAATGGAGAAGGCCCGATTTAGAACGTGTCTACGATAAACCACCCTGACAGCAACAGGTTGTCCCCGCGCCCCGGGGTGCCATTGTGTCTACGTAGGAAGGGCAGAGCGTGTCGGTGCATTCATTGACCGTGTCGGCTCTCACCGCGGAACCGGCGATTGCTCTCATCCCATTCAACTCGATTCAATGGAGGCCCGAACCCCACACATCACATAACGATGGAGTGTCGCTGGCCGTGTTGGAAGGCGCCATACTTTGTGTTCTGATATCGCCTCCTTTCATTCTCAAGTGGTTGGTCCTTGGCTATACAGGGCTGCTGTCCCGATTCGAGATTAAGAAACCTATAGAGGCTTGAGTGTAGGTTGTGTGCGTCTTTATGGGAAAGGAAATTGAAGACGGAGTGATTGACAATGCTTACATAGCGTCCGCGCGATGGGCCGTGAAAAGTGAACCCTCAATCCTATGTATACATGTTTAATTTAAGCCGAACACCAAATTGAACCGACGGTGTCACCGACTGCCATTGGCGTTCGGGGTCGGTGGGGTGTGGCGGGATGATGACCCTCATACAAAATGGTCCGGCTGCTCCTTTTGATGACTGACGAAGCCACAGTGGCCCTTCGCCAAGCCATAACCCTGAACAGTGCCCCGCTCCTCTTTGTAGCTGCAGGCGTATTCTAAGGAGTTCCGCTTTCACAAAAATGTGTACCTCCCCAGGCTCGCACCAGCCTACGCCCTTGCTAATACTCGTTCGTAGTGTATCAAATTGGGTATGTGTATCAGCAAAATCTCGAAAGAAAGTATTCATTGGCTAGTCGGTAAAAGAAGAACGTTGATTCCAAAAGCTTTGACTTGGTAAGCCATCAACCTCCACGGCAATTCTCTAGATTGCCCTCATGCCCAAGGGCGCATTAATGATAAATGCTTTTCCTCATCGATGAGTAAGACTCGTGTCCTTCCCGCATCACAAAGCATAATGACCTAGGCCTAATCGTTGACATATTATTCACATGTAATTGAAAAAAATTGTTCTTTCAAGAAATCTTTGCAGTTTCTAAGAATGTTTGATGGGAGTTAATGAAATGATGCTCTGTACTTTGGTTTTCCATCCAACTGATGATCTCATCTTGTATTAGATATGTACATAAAATATGGGCTCGGTGTTTGTATAAATAGAAATGACGTTATCCTGGTATTCCTTAGGCCTTACGACTATGTATTTTAGACCGTACCAACCCATTTTGAGTAGATTCTTCCTGTTTGAGAAAATCAAAGTCGGTTTTTAAAGAGGCACTGCCGGTCTCAGAAGTGGTAAAGAATTACTCATCGGAGCGATCTTGTTTTTATTGAAAATATCATTCATTCCTAAGTCATCTTTTTATACAAAACTTGTGTAAATAAAACATAAATACATGTATATGGAACGTTACAATGAATTAAATATCGTGCAAATAACTCGCGGTCGACAACTTTCTTGATAATGCCCCCATTACACCGAGCTAGTTCTCAGTACGTTCTTGAAACTTTTCCGAACGGGCTCAAACTGTGTGCGAACGGAGTGGACGTACTGGCAACTTTTTACTGTCTTTTTACGAACTTCATGGACGGGAAGGGTGCTCCAGAACATCGAGGCATTATTTTGCCAAGGGTTACACGTTCTAGCCCGTTTTACGATTTTTTAGGACGGGACAGGACGTTTTGAGAACTACTTCAGTGTCACAGGCCCTTATGCCCCAATCACACTGAGCTAGTTCTCAGTACGTTCCGAACGGGCTCAAACTGTGTGCGAACGGAGTGGACGTTGTGGCAACTTTTTACACTCTTTTGACGAACTTCATGGACGGGAAGGGTGCTCCAGAACATCGAGGCATTATTTTGTCAAGGGTTACACGTTCTAGCCCGTTTTACGATTTTTTAGGACGTTTTGAGAACTACTTCAGTGTGACAGGCCCTTTACCATGATCTCACACGTATCCACACCGGCCAGATTTTAACGACTATTCATATATATGCAGTGGCAGGCAGCCGGCCACTTTTGGATACTTGTGAGGGGTGCGATGTAAAAAAGTAGAATTGCGAGAAGTTTAAAGGCATGAAACGAAGAAATCAGTCGCCTTATCATAGAAAAACACGTCCTGGCTATGCCACATCTATTTTTTCCGATCGAAACGTGTGGAAAACACCATACAGTCGCACAAATCAGTACAGTCGAGGACCTGTTGCGATATTATGTCTGTGTATTCACCGAGACCTCACACTTTGAGTCGTGCGACGATCTGACCTACCCCGACCTCACAACAACATCCGAAAAAAACATAAATTTCACGCTCTCTTTTCTTTCCAATCACGCACCTCACCGAGTATGTACCCTCGTATTGTCCAACAATTTGTCAACTAATAAAGAACAACATCCCACGTTTACCATCCTATAATACCTGGCGCCATTCCCGGAAACTCCCGAGCCGCCACGCTTCAGCCTTCGGCATTCATCGGCTTTGTTCGCATGGATCATGCGAAGGCCTTTTCATGTTGTTTCTGAATGATATTGAACATGCTATTATGTGGTGAGGCGACAAGTCTACGGTTGTGTGTTTGCTTAGACGGCCTGTCTCCTTCTTCGGGGGGCGGCATTTATACTAAAAGGTGTGAAATGATTTATTTGTGGTGTCTTAAATACACAAATTCAACCCTTGAGCGAATTTGACCACGATACTTATGAAAGCTATTTGACGGGTGCCGACAACGGAACGAATTGAATGAAATCTTCATGGGGACAAGCGATTATCACCTGTTTCAAAGCTCATTGTACATGTCTAAAAATGAATTATCAGCGGGTGATCATGCGCATCTTTGAGAAAATTTGATTCTTGGTTTAATATCTCTGCAAAATTCAGATCGGCTTAATGCCTCATCACACTGAGCTAGTTCTCAGTACGCTCTTGAAAAATGTCGCCGAACGGGCTCAAATTTTGTGCGAACGGAGTGGACGTAGTGGCAACTTTTTACAGTCTTTCATTACGAACTTCATGGGTGGGTTTGGACGGGAAGGGTGCTCCAGAACTTCGAGGCGTTATTTGGCCAACGTTACACGTTCTAGCCCGTTTTACAATTGTTTAGGACGGGGCAGGACGTTTTGAGAACTACATGTACTTCAGTGTGATAGACCTTTTAGTTGGGTCTTGGAGGAATTAATTCCTCCAAGGTTGGGTCGTACTTTTGTGATTCAAAGTGATGATTCTCACAAAAAGCAATACTTAGTCATTCAAAGTGTCGAGTGGCGGCCTACCGCAGATTTGGAGCCTTATTTCTTCTGTTTCATAGTTTAAAATTATATTTGCCTAATTAGTAATGTCATGGGCGCGAGGTCTAATCAAGCAATTAACACGATTGGTGCCAAGGAAGGAAGTGAAGGTGTTTGCCCGTCTCCAAAGTCATAATTAAAACATTAATAAGTCAGTTTGCGGTGGCTACCTACAGGAGCCGGGGCAGGTAGCAGACGCGGTTCGCCAGCAGACAAGGGCCCGTCTTATTTAAAGGTAACTAGTTCCGTCTCTCTGCCGTTTGAAGTTTCAAAATGAATTAGGCCCTTGGGTATAATACCTGCCAGCTCGAAAATACAGGAAGACACTGGAATGGCTTCATATTTCCGAAATCCATTTTTTTTCACCAATCACGAAATGATTTTTTTTTATTCATATAGGAGGACAAGCATAGTCCGCCACATGTTACTCAAATCTTTGGATAACCTGACTTTACCTTTCAAGAAGAATTTACCCTACTTAACGCTGTTAAACAGTGAGTGATCGAAAGTAACCGAGAATAAAGCACCAATTAGCGAGATTGGTGCCAATTGTGTGTAAACAAACAGCTATTAGTGATCCAGCGCCGACAGAAGTCGAGTCGAGGCCCAGACTTGTCGAAAGCTTTGGTTTTCCAAGAGATTTCTCGCATTCAACAGGTGAAGATCAATTTCCTGAATCGGAAGTCAGGAAACATATTGCGGAGGTTGTCGATTATATCGCTATGGGAGGTGTACCAACGCAGAGTCGTCGGCTATCCAGAAGGTTACCCAATTCGTCTTCCCAATCTCCCAGCGTAACAGGGCCTAAGTGCCTCTTTTATGAATATTTTCTGAAAATTGAGTTGAGAACCGGGCGTAGGTGCGCCAAATACGACAGTTTTGGCTGTAAAGATGAGAAAACAGCACAAAAACGACACACAGTATACAATGAATCGGAAAGTCGTCTCCGAATATTCCGCAAATTTTCGACCCCAATCGGAGTCTTCCTCAGGCGCTATAGGTAGAAGAGATCCCAGAGGTGAATGAGCTAGAACCTAATGAGTAATACGGATGATACATGTATACTGCAGAGTGAATAAGTTTACAGCAGGGGGAAACCGGAGTACCCGCATATAAACCCTGGTTGTGGAAGAGAGTTGCCCTCCCTGTCACTTGAAGAATGGATCATTCGAGCCCCTGGCAAACACAGGAACGGAAGACGAACCCCCCAGGTTCACGAGTATGCCTAGGATCCCTCCCCCGCGTCCCAGCCCATCCTCATATTATCTGTTTCGACTATACAAGCTGAAATGCTTCGAATAAAATAAGGTATAAACTGCAACTGCTGCAGGAGAAGCTTTGCTTTCGACCCAAATATGTGTAGAGACATTTATAGTCTAAAAACACTGAAACATTGCTCAGAATTTGTGAGTGTTACCACGTTTGGCGCGGCAGGTGATTTCAAGGTGAATATTGCACAACAGCAGGACATCGTTTTTTTCTAAAAAAAGCTCATTTTTGTTTGCTTTCTTGCACAGATACACGACGCTTCCTATTCACTTTCCATTTTTGGTTACTCATTAATTGTTAATGCTTCCGATTCCCGGTAATTCGCGGCCTAGATTTTCAAAACTCCCAATTAGGAAGACACATCAATTGACCTAGTTCCATCTCAGCAGTGACATATATTGTGTCTTATTCTGTATCACATTCACAATGAATATTGTTCGTAAGACAATCATGATGATGATCATGCATAATACGATCCATCATATCCACCATGGGCCTGTGCAGCACTGTGCCGATGTATGGCAAGAGAGTAGTCAATAAACCCGGTCAATAAAGCCTTTACCCAAAATTCGAACGGCTGTATCTTCTAAACGCACCAATTGCGGAACTTAAGAATTGGGTTTTTGTGGTCAGAGGGGTAGAGCCTAACCCACAAACCCCAAAAAGTTTTTGTTCTTAAGATGTGATTTAAATCTCTGTTAGCTCCATTAATATTTCAACTTCCTCAACAGCTTTCCCTCGCTTCCATCAGCGCCTTCTTTCCAAGCCCCAGGCAAAAAAGTACCAGAAGAGAATTCATCCCTTGCTCCTACATTAAACCAAAACTTCCCCTCAACCTTCTGCCCTACAAACTGTAGAAGTCGAGATTTTATTTCGCAAAGCCTGTGCGAGGGTTGTAGGGTCATTCTTCCCAACACGCCGGACACGGAGAATCACTCCTGGGGAGCCATAGACAACACAAAATTTTGTAAATAAAGACATTGACAAATTACCTACAGGTCCACAAAGGGCCTACCCTGTCTGTGTTTGGATTTGGGTTTCCTTTAGGACCCGAAACCAAAGCATTATTGGCCCCGGTAGTATGAAGGAGTGGCCATCTCAAGCTACTCGTGTTCCTCACTTGAATGAGGTCATTTACCTGTCCTTTGCAAAGGCACTGACAGCACGGCTTACAGTCCCACGGACGTGAAGATCCAGCTTTCCCTCGAACCCGGGACCTGTCGCTTGCTGTGGACGTGAAAACCACTACTCTCCATTCCACTTTCGAGTGGCGCAAGGTTTATCAACGATAGCTCCTCAACGGCTGGGTCAAATTTGACATACCATACATCAATCGATTTGTCTTTTTTGCCGCTACAGCCATCATCTCTGTCATTTTCCCTAAAAACGTGACATAAAAAAGTTCTTTCACCAACAGCAGTTCGGGTTTACGGCCGAAATGGCGGCCATTTTGAAATGACGCAATGCATCGCACAGGTGTAAACTGCACTGAACACCATGGCGAAATGAAACGGGTTTTGAGAAAGGGATCTGTCATGTCGGCCTTACGCGAAAAATGAAGACCAGAAAGATACCGACAAGAAAGACAAATCGATTGATGTATGGTATGTCAAATTTGACCCAACCGTTGAGGAGCTATCGTTCATAAACCTCGCGCCACTCGAAAGTGGAATGAAAAGTACTAGTAGGCTATCAGTGTTGGCCTCTGGTATACGGTGCACCAGACAGTAGGTACCCCCCCCCCCACACACACACTCTAGCTGACCACTGGACGTTTGTGCTTGCATAATATTTTAATTGCTATCATTTGGACCTTCGTTCGGCTCTTTTCCATGCTTCACTAAGTTCTCTGTGGGATAGGCAGGATGAATGTCCGAAAAAAACACGCTACTGACCGCAATCAATCGACATGCGAGCAGCCCCCACAGACAGGAAACCTCATCCACTCAACTTCTTCCGATCTGTGGTCGTCTCTTAACCGATGCCACTTCACATGTGTCGTGATTACGGCCGATAGCGCGTGAGAATCGCCTCAATAAAGATAAAACAAAAGTGGAAAAGCCACTTGAAAATTTGGGCAATTCCGGCAACTCCAGTTTTAGATGAAAGTGAAACGAAAGCCATTCCGGTGGCTAGACTAACCCTGTTTACCAATTCACCGTATCACCTGATATAGTGAAATTAATCGATCAGACCCGATGAAAGGTACGGAAAACCAATGAATCACAGGTTCACGGTGAAAAAATAAGATTAGTTAACCCTACCAACACGACTGATTCAGATTTTAATAGAACAATGTTTCAGCTGAAGAAATCGATTGAGCCTGCCATGCACCTGCAAGATGACTGGTTTCCAATAAAGAGTTTTTATCAAATTAATTGACTTTGTGATGTAAAGGTCCGGAAATTGCTGAGTAAGTCAATTTCTAGGACTTGAAACATCACAATTTAGCAAGAATATTGTTATTGTATTTTTGTGCTTTGACCATTTTCTGACTTCATTGATGTCTTGGCTGATCCACCTAGGCTAAAGTTCGCACCGACGGCTAAACGTCCGCTGCTGAATGCTAGTCCCGCAGATTATGGTTATTGATTTTTGATTGGACTGCAACAAGTTGCGATTGTGAGTGATACCGATGGCATCATCAGCAACCGTCGGATCACCTTTCAGGGAAACGGTGAGTAAGACAGTTTTGTTTTACAGCTATTGATTGGTCGATAATAGAGCGAATTTGGTGGTCGTTAAGGCCACACAGAGGTTTTATTCTGATGGGCAGGTCGACAAGTAGGATTTTACCCTTTGGGCGAGATCGTGTCAAAGGCATTTATTTTAGNCCCAACATCTTTGCAATGTGCCAATCAACACACTGAAGACCATTGTAGAGTATTTGTCACCTGGTTCCGTAAATACGGCCAGCTCGACGTTTAAGCCCAATTTTGCGTACTGTTCAGCGAGCCGGGCTTGATAAATAGCCACTTCGTTTATTTTATCCAGGGGTATAAACTTACAGTCTTTCCAGTTTTTCCAGTCTTTCTTTTTACCCCGGTGTAACAAATTCCTGTGTTCCGTATGTCACGGTTTCCCCTTATTGTTTGGAAAACGCTGGCAGATAGATCGACAAGTTTCTCTGTGTGCCCCCTATTGTCAGTCCCACCTTATTGCGTCAGACAATACTAGGGGAACATTCACATACGGGGAACATTCAAAAACGCTACACCGGTTTTTCCAAGGGGTTTCACCGTTAATGCGTAGAGCTAAAGATAGTAGTTTTTTATGGTTTGAAAAGGTTAGTAGGAGGCTAGCCGCTATCATCGAGCGGATCCCAATACGACGTTATCTATATGCTAATGGAGTGTGCGTGACCAACATTCTTCAGGGCCTTACCCCACCAGTAAAATCCCTAGCCCCCGCAATGACACTACGGATGTTTGGGTAATAGGCCAGTCAGGTGGTACATTTCCTGCCCCCTATCATCGAGGAAGACGTAAAAACGTTTTATCTCTCTTACGATAGAAGAGATAGTTTACCATCTTGGATTTTTGAAAAAGAACGCCGTATCAGTCTTTGATATCGAAAGGAGGGTGGTAACACCGATTTCTAAGATCAACTTTTTAATTTACACGTAAGGTACATGATGACTCTAGCTAACGACACTCTACGGTGTCTTCCTCAGGAAGACTCCTGAGGAAGACACCGTATAGTGTCGTAAAAAGCTATAGTGTCCTCCTCAGGAGTCTTCCTAAGGATGACACTGCATAGTGTCGTAAGCTATAGTGTCTTCCTCAGGAGTCTTCCTGAGGAAGACACCGTAGAGTGTCGTAAGCTGTAGTGTCTTCCTCAGGAGTCTTCCTGAGGAAGACACCGTAGAGTGTCGTAAGCTATAGTGTCTTCCTCAGGAGTCTTCCTGAGGAAGACACCGTAGAGTGTCGTAAGCTAGAGTCATCATGTACCTTACATGTAAAGTTAAAAAGTTGATCTTAGAAATCGGTGTTACCACCCTCCTTTCGATATTGTTGACGATCAACACGGCTACCACGGCTCTCTGACAGCGCAGGTTTTCTCCGGGCACTCCGGTTTCCTCCTGCATTACTTTACAATCGCCCAATATTGTCTATAGAACCAATAATGCCGAATTTGGCGCTCGGTTCTCAACTCAATATTTTTTTTTAAACACGGCTACCACTACCATACTGAATATCAGTCTATTTCAGAGACATTCAGAATGTTACAGCTGCTGATAGGTTTCCTTAACGCGAATCCACGCTGTTGCCTGACAAGCCTCTAGCTTAAGCACTCATTCCGAAGATCCCTCTCAGGGCGTCCCCATGGCACAATACGGTGCATTTTCCAAATTTTCAACTTCGCTTTCAATGAACGGTTAGTTTTCATTTCATGGGCATGAAATAATAACAGGTTTCAAAGGTGAAAGACATAGCTTCCTACCAGACTCAAACCACGGACCCTCGCATAAGGCATCAATCGCCAGCACTCATGCAGGGGCAGCACTAGGCCAAAGCCCCATCTTCAAAAAAATCGTTCACTGGCCCATGTTAAACGAGGCGTCCCTCAGCACCCTGCGAGTAGTCCAATCAAAGGTTTCATTTCGGTTGCTTTTTTTCACATTTGTAGTAAACTTAGTTGAAATTACTTGAAATTAGTTGAACTAGTTGAAATTTTAGCCTGGTTATCAAAGGTGGTCAAGTTATCTGTACAGATTGTTGACAGCAAGGAAACCAACAACAGCTTCTGAACTTCACAACATTGATAATCTAAAAGATTTCAATCAACACATGGGGTAGGATGACGTAAGGATATCGAGAAAAGTCCTTGCGGTCTCCTACCAAGTGCAAATCACTTCCACGAAGTCCACTTCTGGCTAGGCACGTATCATGATACCCCATCGAAGATGATTGGATACAAATTGGTGAAAGAAGCCAGGTGATGTAATAGGTAGAAAAGTCCTCTCACTTCAGGTTCGCTACTAATACCCAAACGAATTCTAAGAAATATGACTTAGGTACATTTGTCGGTGAGTGGTGTTTAATGTTTTCAAGGCTTGATGGGGTTTGCCCCCTGCTAGTTGGGCAAGAACGGGAGCATCAAGGCACGGAGCCTTGCCTCGGCTCGGCAGCAACAGGCGGTGATTCAGCCGAAGACCAGTGGCTGCTACCGTATGATTCACGGCTAACGCGGTGAAACCAAGGTAGAACTTAATTTCCTACCAATATTGATGAGCTTCTGAACTGACTTTGAAAATATTGATGGCGTCATGGTGGATTAACCCTGAGGTGCCGACAGTTGGAGGATGGCTTCAGCTCCTTTGCGGGGTGAGAGGGTGACACTATTTGACAGCACCTTGGCTTTCTCCGGGCATTCAGGTGTAAAGGGAAAGAATGTCCCCAGGAAAAACTGTCCCAGGAACAAAAGATCCTATTGTTACATTCTACTCTCTGGGGATTGTGGTTTTCAATAGTCATGCGGCTTATTCCGTCGTTCAACAATAGAAGTGGACACTTTTTACAGGGGGACACTCTGTACCGTTACACCTGTTTCCTCCTACGTCCATTAAATTCGCCCCTGCTGTCATTGGAGTAGCTGATAATGACGCTCAGCTCCTGATTCAATATTCAGCACTTCAACAATAAAAAAATCCGAAAGTTGTGCATGCGTCTGGGCTATTGCAAATCGAAAACGTCCAAATCATAGAGAAATAGATCGGAATGAGTTAATCAAGGGCCTACCCTCTCCTCCTCGGGGACCTCAAAAGTCCACCCGTCCTTGGTATCTGTAAATTCATCTGATGAGGGGTATGCCACGCATATTGATCTGATCCTGCGGTGAAATTATCTCCCCGTCCTGACTCATTCAAGCCAAATGCACAATTACCAATAAATTCGGCACCGACAAGTCTGCTGTTAATTACGATGTGTCTTTGGGTGATGACGTAAGCCTTTGTCACATTCAACGAGTGTAACTTTCCTTTCCCCACTTTCTTAGTTTTGTACGTGAATAGTAATTTCCACCTCGTAGCCATTATAGCCCCGCTAAAAACCAAAGCCAAAGGTCAGCTGACTTGACATAACACGAACAGAGGATTGAATGGTACAGAAGGGGCAGCGACTACCAGAACCTAGTCAGGCAATCATAAACAATGACAACTTCAAAGTAAAAAAGTTTGTTTCTGCGTATGGGGCTGAGGAGCCACGGTGGTGTAGTGGTTCGGGCCTCCGACTAGCGGTCAGAGGATCCCGGGTTCGAATCCCGCTGCTGGCGTGAGACTTTGGGCAGGTCTCTTTGCCTTACTGGCCTCTCTCCACCCAGGTGTATAAATGGGTACCGGTCGGAAATGCTCGGATTGTAGCGCTGAATGAGCAGCTCATCTGAGTTCTACTGAAAGGTTTCAGGATAGACTGGGGTTAAAGTGTGAAGTCGGATGACACCTCTACCGTTGTTGATATCAGACTATAAACCCAAACTTTAACTTTAACTTTTAGGATCAAATGTGAAATTTTTAGCTCTATAGCCGATGAACATTGGGCAAACTGAAGATGTGAAGCAGGGGGAAACCGGTATCCGCGTAGCAGCACCCAGTTTCCGCAATCTGTGCCCAGGAACGAGTCCTATTTAGAAATCCCGTGGAATCTCGCGGTACTTGTTGAGTGTAGCTGTTCATGACATTCTTCAGGCGGTCACGTGACCACGGGCGAGACAACCTCGAATCCATCCAGATGTCATACTACGATGCTGGGTGATGTCCGGCTACCGAAACTGCACCCAGGGTATTGTTTTGGTGAAGATTGAGATCCTCGGTAATCTTTGTATATACCCAGGACGACATTTACCCTTTAGCCTCACTCATCGACGCCAATTAAGAGAGAGGCAAAAAGAATCCAGGGGTGATTTAGAAGCAGCGTCACCTGTGACACAGCTCCTGATCGCTTCTTCGAAAATCGAAGCATGTCCATCATTCATTTCAAATAACGACTTCTCGCCAGAAAAACCAAGATGTTGATTTATAATTAATAGTTAGTAACGAAGTGATTGCTTATAACACGAAAACCCTCCTTCTGATGTATTTCTAACTGGTTTAGTAAACAAGTCAAGTTGTAACATGAATCACGCGCAAAATCCGGCGACGATTTGCTGGATTCTCACGGACAATGATGGCCGACATCAAGTAGCTTAGTAACCACGATTGTTTATAACCTCGTCCCTTGTATTAATCATCGTATGAGTTACAACACATTTCATGTCGCGGCGCGTTGTCATCAAGGACCTGGAGACGAGGTGCGATGTTTTGATTCCAGCCGCAGCAGACGAAGCATTTCCTATTATGCCACATCCCGGGTGCTTAAAATGGGCATCCGTATGCATCATAGCCTGGCCGGGATTCCTGGGAATTGTTTTGGAGTCTTTACCTGCGCTCCAACAAAGGTGACGACTCACGTTGTTCATATTATGTCACCACTTAACCCTTTCTGGTCGTCATCATCCGCGATCGGGCAAAGACCGGAACCTCTGGGCCAGCCGCAACCATCACTGAGGCCGTCAGAGCGGCGCAATGGAAATATATCGGCGCCTGTAGCCTCTGAGATTCCGAGTTCCATCCTCAATCGGACACACTCTTCACTTGATAGGGTCTACCTCATCGAATTATACCGAAAATACTCGGAAAAGAACGTAATAGACAAAACAAACGTAGGCCTATAGGCCCGTAAGCATACCGGTAGATTCTCTAATGAGTCGAATGACTTTGCACTTTTTAATGCATCTTTGGTTTTTATTAGCACTGGCGTATTAAGTTATTGAAGTCATGACCAAACCATCCCATGCTATGAAAACACGAGACTCCTGACGCAAGAGACGTCCGGGGTTTCGTTTTGGACATCCTTCCTCGTTCCTGACCACAGGACAGAGAGGCCGTCCCCGCCCTCATGAATGAGTAGGGCGTAGGTTGTTTATTGGCTTCGGGGTTTCCCTGTAATGTTATTACCTATACACCGCCCACACTTTGCTTGGCGATGTCATAGGCCTACCTTGTTGATATTCCTCGTGGGTCTAACTTCTTGTTTTGAGTAAATAACCTCTTCAGATCTCAAGTACTGTCAATAAATTACCAACTTACTCATGTCATGCCAAAAAATAGGTAACTTGCAAGATAGAATCTCAGTAGCCGACAATTAGTTTGATTTCGTACAAAAAATAGTTTCTAGAGGGTGAAAATGAAAATGTCATTGAAACAAAGATAAGAAGAAGGCTTGGCGTAACATTTTTAGTTGTTTTCCGTCTGCCAGTGTTCCTCCTAAAACGACTGACGAAATAAACCGCGACTTGACAATTGGGGACATACAAGTGTCAACCTTCTGCTTTCAAGCGTTTCCCAAAAATTCAGGAGGGCACTGAGTTGCGGGAACACTGACAAACGTTACTTCTTCGGCTCATATTTGTGGGGGCTGGACCACCTTTGGTTCGTAATGTGGCCACGGTACCGCTAGGTGTCGCTCGTGCCAGGCGTGCCATATTTCACGCACGGGCCGGCCATACCTCCCCCACGTGGCCATGTATTCAAGAAATTTGTCGCAATTCAACTTGCGATAAAGATCAAGAGATTGGAAACGGTGGAAATACCACAGACGAAGACTGTGGAGGTAGTTAAAGGGAATGAGGCTTGTTGAGAATTTACCGGGACGTTTATTTCTGACCCACATCCAGAGAAACCAGATTGGAAGACCTGCCATTACGTGTACCGACACGTTACCAATCCGAGACAAAAGCCTAAAAAACTACAAAACCTGTTCGCTTAGCTTCACGCCCGATCACCCTTGCGCTCAATGAAGGGTGGAGCCCTTTACAGATAAGTTGCTTGCATCACCCAGGAGCCTGACTCGATCCGATCGACCGAAGATCAATCACCCTATCGATTAAGCAATCAACTGAGGACGAGTATTGATTATCGATAAAGCAACAGACGCTGGCACAGTTATTCATTCATGGATGAAAACGAAACACAGAGCTGTGATTAAGACAATCGATCGCTATGGCAACGAAACTGGAAAGAAAACGCAGAAATTCGCGCCTCAATGAAAAACCGGGCCGAAATCTCGACCTGGAATTGTCCCATCTTGTAATGACATTGTTGACAATTTAAATATAGTGGCCTAAATCATAACTAAACCTGGTTAAATATTTTAATCGTATTTTAATTAACGCCCGGCCTGAGCGGCCTTTTACGTTCAGTTCCGGCCTGTAGTAGGCCATTCCTGAGGCACTTCATTCATGTTGAGTCATCATAGAGCGCGCGGTGAATCCAGGAAATCTATTCATGGCGAGTGAATCATTTTGGGGATAAAAGCCGGCGTGTGCCCTCGGGATGCCAGTTCCAGTCCGACAAGCGAATGTGACAGTAGCTCTAAGCGACTTAGACATATCATATTTATATATTTATTTATTTGTATCGTATTTATAAAGAGAATTCTACACTACAGCAGACAATGGATATAACTACACAAGGTAAGTAAAGAAAAGTTTGACCTTTATCAGTTCCCGTATTTTAAAGGCGTTCGTTGTGCGAACCATTTTCTTTGTTTTACACACCATCTCGGGGCTTTGTTCCCCAATCTATTTTTTTTCGAATTTACCTCCCCCCCCGCGCTGTTTACTCAGCCCCAAGTTAACAGCTCCACAGCTAGGCCTAGGCCTGAGTGAGTCCAACAACCAATAAACGCTGTTGTTGTTTTTCTGTCAGTCAGTCAGTCACGCTGCCAACCATACCATGCCTTCCAGGTAACACTGAAACAGCATGGCGTAAAAACGTAAACACAAAAACGGTCACGATTTTGCAACCTGTAACAACTGCTTCGTCAGCACTAATAGGCAACAAATTGCACAACAGCAAACGCAAAAACGGTCTTTAATATCTAAATGAGCAGAAATTACGTAAAATTTCATTCGGTTTCAACCATTCGAAGCAGGATAGCGTTTTAAGGACGAATTGTTGGTGATAGGTAAGTGCCCAATCATTTTGTCCGTGGCGTGTGAAACAAGCCCGAAATTCCTGTCAAATGTTACTACTGAGGCGTAGAGCATCATTGGTGAGGCTAGGAAGCAGTTAATCCTGGATTAAATCTTTGCCGTATCATCTGACCCGGACATTCTTTCCGAGTGACAGTTTTACCTACCACACCTGTACCTACCAGTGCTTTGGCCTTGAGATTATGAAAAGCCATGAGATGGATTTTCACTTCCATAATTTGGAGTGAAAAGCCGACGTGATTTCGAACTGTCACATCATAGCTCAATGTTGTATCACTGAATCATTATTTTTTGTAAAAAAATCGATCAATATCGTCTGCCTGCTGCCAGGCAGACGTCGCGTGAATGAATTACCCAACTTTATCTTTATCTGATGAAATTTCCCTGCGGGTCTTCCCAATCTATTTTTGATACCCGATATCGCTTGCAATGATCACAAAACCACACATTCTAAACCACTTACCATATCAGAGTTGACAAGCGTTATCACTCACCTGTCAGAAAGGGTTAATAACGTTATCTCTTAAAGTGATACGACTTGGATGGTTGGCTGCCAATCCTACGCCAATATGGCGAACAAATATTGAAAAAAAGGTAGACAAATTGTTGTAGCTTGTTGAAGAGGGTTTTTTTTATCACGGTGACTTAAGTAGTAGGTAAATATATCACTTGACGGTGTTCTAATACTCAATCGGGGGTCATGGAGGTACAATGTGTACTTTTGGTGATATTCATGACGCCTGGTATTCAGAAGGAGTCCCAACAGGACCACCCCAGTGTCAGCGGAAGATCTCGGGTCACATCTGGCCGACCATGGTGCAATTCAAAAGCTCTCATTGACAACATAATTGAATGCAAAAAATCTTGTCCCAATTTCTGAGACAAAAACACATTTTGAGAATTAGGCAAGGCAAAATCACATAAGGCCTGCCTAAAATCACATAAGGCCTGCCTAAGACACAAAGTCCCGTATTTTAGAAGCCTCCTTAACTAAGGTCCACTTTAAGCTTTTGTATTCTGCCATGCAAACAATAGGGAGTTTAAGAAATTAAACGACAAACGTTAACTTTACGACAACGTTATTTTTTTAACCCAAAATGCATTATATAATCTGGTGAATTCGCAGTATGAAAAATAACGTTGTCGTAAAGTTAACGTTTATCGTTTGATTTCTTAAACTCCCTAATAGCTATAAAGGAAAACCTTAGAGTTAAGGAAGTGTCTAGAATACGGTCCAAAGTGTTAATTTTGATACTCTGACATGCAGGACAATTATACGGTCCTCTTTTTGTTTAGGCATAGTTGTTTATGGGTCGGCCCCACATATAAACACAATGTGCATGTAATAACACTTAACCATTACAATCATGTAACACCCTTCCGAAGACAATACGGTCAGCAGGTCATCCTTAAGTGTTAAGGCATTATCACCCGCTTGATTTAATTCCTAAGGGGTTAAAAACATGACTGGGCGTTTTTGTCAAAAAATTGCATGTCTAGACTTGTCGCTGTCATCAACGTCTTAGTAATCCGAGGATAACTGAATTAAATCATGATGATGCAATGTAAATATAGAGATACGCGCGCCAAAAATAATTTCTATAGCTCTTCAGCGTGCGGAGGCGTGAATGGAAAGGAAAATGGCGCGAATTATGACAGCGCCGGCTGATCTTTTTCTGATAATGTATGATATATGGATAGTTGAAGTAGGTTGAATGGAGCGGTTGTGGGCCGGTAAGAGAATAACTCTTTCATACCAAGGAAACCTGTGGTTAAACAAAGCATTTAGCGTGATCATTGCCGGAAATATCTTCACCAGATATTTTAATTGCGAAATGTTGCGTTTGCACTGGTGTGGAGTCAGGTGTCTTTGCCATAATAGGCCGTGGTTAACTTCCGAACGTTTTCCTACTGTGCTTTACACCCAGTGCAGAGTGGAAAGTTTCTGATAGGCCTATCGTAACAGAATGTCGGGCATGTCGGGGTGCAACAGTCAGGAGTCCGGTACAGTGGGAAATATCTAGAACCCGTCACCCCGGGGTCGATTCAAATCGGACGCAGGCCTATCATGTGATAGGAGCAGGGTGATTCGCTATGACAGCTACATTTCCTCCGGTTTCCTCCTACATTGGTGAGCCAATAATGAGCTAATCAATACTTGTCCCTACATGCCCTTAGCATTTGAAAGAGATTCGCCGTGTGACATAATGATGACCTCAGCACCAAGTAATGAAAGCGACAAGGCCTATAAAAATATCACGTCAGGCCTATACCGGAAATAACTTGAGACCTAATTCAAATAAGCATGACATCTATTTTTAGGTGGTGCTTCTAAAAATATACTATTTCATATGTAGCGAAATTCCTTACCGTCTAAGTAATCATAAAAGACAGACGTCAATTCATGATTTTTAAGGAATTTCATTAGAATAGTCTTCACGCACGATCCCGTAGCCCAGGGGCCTAGGTGGGCATCCTAAAAACTTGAGTCAGACGTCATTCATACACATGATATGCCTTTGGCTTGAATATCTAAATCGTTTTTGATTTGTTCGCGAGGTGAGGAAAAGTTGTGGGTCATCTCATAAAGGTAGGCCGATAAAGACTTGGCGTAAACTTTCTGATTACATGGGCTGCACTACTTGGCCTGCACTCAACTACCTGTAGCTTCTGCTACCGAGTGCTTGTCACGCTTGGTTCCGGGGCTTGGTTCAAATGTGAGGATATTAAGATAGAAAAGATATGGTAAAGACAAACTGAAAAAGAAAAAAAAATTGGAAATGATTTTATCTTAGACGTCAATAAACGCGACGGAGGTCAATGTGCGAGAAAAAAAACGAAAATAAACATAAATTGAGTAAAAATTTCACACACTACAGGAAATGGAGTAAATTTTTCTATCAAAGCTTGCCAAACATGATTCCAAAGAAGACGTTCATTTCTGTACAAATGCCTTGCATTCCACGCGGTGCAAACCAATGTCATTTTTCGCAACAATATCACGGTAAAATTTCTGTAAAATTTCTGCGAACTTGTCAAGTTTGCTGTTGTCAGTTGATTATGTAATCACTGCAATCCGGAAGCCACCTACAAACAAAGGCGCGGGTGTGGTAGACTACTTAACCTGGTATGCGCCCAAACAGTGCATTTTCTTCCGGATTACATAATCGGAACAAGGAAATAATTGGCGTGGAATTCGAAAATGACAAACAACAGTTAGTGACTCGGTAGACGAAGTGTGACGACTCTTAATACGGTGAAACAGCACGTCAAAGGAAATGATTTTATCCTAAGCCTATAATGCAACCAATGAGATAATTCACCATGTCAATATGAATAAAGGGTTATGAAAAGTGGCTCGAAATCTCGAATTTTCGACGCAAAAAATCTGACTAACTGCACACAAAGTTGAGAAAATAAGGCTCGGAGGCCCTTCTTCGATGCTTCCCGAGGAGCACCGAGACTTTTTTTCTCAATTTTGTGTGCAGTTAGTCAGATTTTTTGCGTTAAAAATTCGAGATTTCGAGCCACTTTGCATAACCCTTAAACTTCAATATACTAGTGCAACAGTCCGGTTAGGACAGTTCCCCCTGCAATTACAGTATACGTCCTCTACTCTGGTACGGTATTTGTTTTGCGTTGTTATCAGTCTAATCAGTTCGGTTAGCCACCGTAGTTAATAAGCATCTAATGGTCGGTTAGTGGTTTTGTTTGCAGTGTCATGCAGGTGTACCACTAATTTAGGTGGTAATTACTAATTACAATGGGGTACATAAAATCGACACCAACATTTGATTATGATACGACCCCTGCTTGTATTTATGAATGACTAAACTCAGAGATAACAAAAAATCAGCACGAGAGGTCACGTCGGAATGACGAGCTTGGCAGGAATGCACGTGACCTTGGCGAAGGCCTTCCTGTGATTAGCATATCACACATATCTTACGCTCCGAGAGTTACGAGGCCTATAAGAGCACCAGTGACCATGCCGACATCATTTCATGATACAACATCAAGGGAAGGAGATCACACAGCCGGAAACTTGGTGTGGATAAGTCGGATTATCTCACTTGAGGATTTATCATAGGATATTGTCATAATCACAGCACCGGTGACCTACACTGACCGCCCAATAGGTAGGCCTAGTCAAACTTGATTGTCTTTCAGCGCTATTTCATTCACATTGGAAATTAATTCTATAAATTCTACTTGCAAATTTCTTGACCTGTTTACCTTTTGCTTCACGTCGCTTGCCTCGAAGATTATCACTCGTGTCGTTTTCCTTCATCCCAACATAAAAATTCTCTGTCAAAAATATTCCAACCCGCTGGACATACCTGATCATGGACCCTCTACCTCTAGCTTACTAAACTAGTTCATACTCCTTAACTCCGAAGCTATGGATGTCAGCTCCTGTCTCAGCAGATGCCTCCCATTACATTTGGCCAACTACCAACAACCATGAGGCAGAAGCATCAATACTTTATAGTTACAGCGAACCAGAGATGAGCCACGGGAATTATTCTCCCTGCTGTTGGCCTGATTCTGTTACCACACACTCATTGTCCACTTATTCCCCTATGACCTTCACTATTGACAGAACTCTCTCCTGCTCGCTGTTAATTCGTGCAATTGCTGCTATAAAATGCTACAGCGACTGTCAGGGCGCCACTTTGTGTTCTTAGTGAGGCTGCGCAGCTGCAACCTCATCCTAGGTGATGTTTTCTTATGGTGAATATGTTCTAAAGCATTAGGGATGTCCCCAGGGAGCGAGATACAACCGNGTTTTTGAATTGTCTTTTCAGTTAAAGTGTGTGTTTGAATCACGTTTTCTGCAGCACCACATGTATGTAGGCCTACCTTGCGACTATGATTCATTACCAGCAGCTTAGACACATCGCTAGCAGAACGAGAGCCATTTGAGACTGGGAACCAACCCAGTCCTTCTATTGACGGATAAGCCGCGACATTAATGGCTAACCTTCAGCAAACCCTACATATGCTAAACATGAGAAAATTCTTTGGTTACTCTATCTACATTTATTTTAGAAACACAACCTACATATGCTATGCTTCCAAGAACCTATGACAACCATTGTATTTACACTGCTTCATTCAGACCTGATTCACTATCTGATCCGAAATCTACTGCGGATCTCATTGCAAAACGTAACTGTCCAGATACCAATCGAAGACTCACCTGGATTCCTCCACAGATTCTAATCAGAAACCCACCTGGATTATTTTTGTCCAGATTCCAATCAAAAACTAACCTGGATTCTTGTCCAGAATCTAATCAGAAACTAACCTGGATTCAGGTCCAGATTCCAATCAGAAACCCACCTGGATTCTTGTTCAGATTCCATTCGGAATCTGGCCTGGATTCTTACCAAGATTCCATTCAGAAACTGAACAAGATTCCTGTCCGGATTCCAACCGGATTCGGGGGCCATATCCGAGTCAGATTTTGGGTCGGAATCTGAATCGAATCCGGTTGGAATCAGGTTCGGATCCGGTGAAAGATTCTGAACAGAATCTGAACCAGATATTCGTCCTGGGTAACCCTTAAACTTCAATATACTAGTGCAACAGTCCGGTTAGGACAGTTTTCCCTGCAATTACAGTATACGTCCTCTACTCTGGTACGGTATTTGTTTTGCCTTGTTAGCAGTCTAATTAGTTCGGTCGGGTTCGCCACCGTAGTTAATAAGCATCAAATGGTCGGTTAGTGGTTTTGTTTGCAGTGTCATGCAGGTGTACCACTGATTTAGGTGGTAATTACTAATTAGGCCTACAATGGGGTACATAAAATCGACACCAACATTTGGTTATGATACGACCCCTGCTTGTATTTATGAATGACTAAACTCAGAGATAACAAAAAATCAGCACGAGAGGTCACGTCGGAATGACGAGCTTGGCAGGAATGCACGTGACCTTGGCGAAGGCCTTCCTGTGATTAGCATATCACACATATCTTACGCTCCGAGAGTTACGAGGCCTATAAGAGCACTAGCGACCATGCCGACATCATTTCATGATACAATATCAAGGGAAGACGATCACACAGCCGGAAACTTGGTGTGGATTAGTTCAGATCATCTCACTTGAGGATTTATCATAGGACATTGTCATAATCACAGCACCGGCGACCTACACTGACCGCCCAATGGGTAGGCCTAGTCAAACTTGATTGTCTTTCAGCGCTATTTCATTCACATTGGAAATTAATTCTATAAATTCTACTTGCAAATTTCTTGACCTGTTTACCTTTTGCTTCACGACGCTTGACTCGAAGATTATCACCCGTGTCGTTTTCCTTCATCCCAACATAAAAATTCTCTGTCAAAAATATTCCAACCCGCTGGACATACCTGATCATTGACCCTCTCTACCTCTAGCTCTAAACTAGTTCATACTCCTTAACTCCGAAGCTATGGATGTCAGCTCCTGTTGTCAGCAGATGCCTCCCTTTTGGCCAACTACCAACAACCATGAGGCAGAAGCATCAATACTTTATAGTTACAGCGAACCAGAGATGAGCCACGGGAATTATTCTCCCTGCTGTTGGCCTGATTCTGTTACCACACACTCATTGTCCACTTATTCCCCTATGACCTTCACTATTGACAAAACTCTCTCCTGCTCGCTGTTAATTCGTGCAATTGCTGCTATAAAATGCTACAGCGACTGTCAGGGCACCACTTTGTGTTCTTAGTGAGGCTGCGCAACTGCAACCTCATCCTAGGTGATGTTTTCTTATGGTGAATATGTTCTAAAGCATTAGGGATGTCCCCAGGGAGCGAGATACAACCGGAGCCGAGACAATCTGATGTCACTGTTACAGAGAACCATGACATTTGATTAGAACGTAAAATCATATCACGCAACCTAATTCTTCCACATTTTATATCTTTCCAGCAATGACAAAACAAATTCTTGTCGTCCTCTTCGCCGTCCTGGTTTTAGCAACCACCATCGGTGCCATGCCAACCACCTCAAGACCCATAATGACGTCCAGATCAGCGGACGAAAAAATAGACACGGACACAGCCCTGGACAAAATACTATCGGGGAAATTAAAAGCTAGGAAGGAGGCGAGACTCGTGAGGAAACTACTCGATTTAGGAGACAACGAATCGCAAAGGCAAAGACGGGATACTTCGGCACAGGCTGCTGCAGAGAAATTAAAGCTCATTAAGACAAGTATAGAACAAACCAAAACAGCAATTACGGATTTATACCACAGAGCTGAGGAAACTTTTGACCTTTTTGTAAGTACAACTTAATTGCGGTTTTTTTCGACCGTTTTTGCCTTCTACGTTTTAGGCCTATACCTCTCCTCCATGAATTCGCCCCCTCTGCAGCAAAAACCGTCCCGATTGACACCTAGGTCTATATCTACCACCCGACTTTAGCGATCATCAAATATCACACTTTTTTATCTTGCAAACATTTGTTCTATCGTCGTCAAGGCGAAAGCACTTACGACGTCCAGCGATATTAGGGAGGTTTCGAAATCAAACGATAAACGTAAACGTTAACGACAACGTTATTTTTGTACCGAAAATGCAATATAAAATCTGGTTAATGTGTAGTACGAAAAATAACGTTGTCGTAAAGTTTACGTTTATCGTTTGATTTCGAAAGCTCCCTAATACTCCTGATTGCCTCAACGTGACACCACGTTACAAACTAATTTCGATTCACCCGAAGCTGACCAGCGATCTTACAAATCGAAGAACTATTTTGTGTATTGAATCGTAGGTGATGCCAAAGGGGTGATTGAGTTATATCTGGAGTGTGATCGGATAGTTTGTCAATACACCCACTCCTCATGATGTCCCAAAACAGGGCAACCAAACATCCGTTAAAGGACTAGCGGAGAGTATCGTTTGTTTTGTCGTCCATTCGTTGCTAGCCAACAGCGGCAACTTGAAACGAATGTTATATAGAAACAAACCGATAGCGAACACTTGCTAGTTTTCTTTACGACTGAAAATGAATAAATCGGCCACGGTCGCGATCTGAGTGGATTTCTTTATGGTTCTTTGAATCAACACTACGCCGGTGTAGTAGAATCTAATGTCCCCCGATATGTGATGTCCCCCAACAATACATTTACGGATTAAGCGGCACCATTGAATTGGACTCTAGAGAGACCAAGACCTTTAATCCTGTGACAAACAATGCAGGGGGACATCAGGCGGGTGGGGACATTAGATTTTATCACACCTGTCCTCAGCCAAGACCTTTCGAAAGTCAGCTCCGGGTAACAACAAACCGGTCAGTGTACAGGCTAATGCACACGGAGTGCATGTACATTTACCCGGAGCGAACTTTCCAAACAGGTCCATAATCTTGGCAAACCGACAGACCGTGAAAAAATGTACCAATCAACTACATTTTGCTCCACCCTGTATGCTAGTCGATTACCTGGCCATGATTTCCTAGCAGTATTATAAGCTCTTGATCAAAGTATCGACATGTCGTTCCGGTAATAGGTTAACGCGATCGGGAGTCGTTCCAGGCCGTTTTACGAGTGTGAACATCGTTACCTATCGGCTCCTTATTGCTTGTTTATTGCTGAACGTTCACCTTGTTATTACAGTGAGTTATCTTTGCCTGGTTCGATCCAGGACTGTTATCATCAACTAGTGGTGATCTCGCGGCTGCGTTAACCCTTTTTAACTCAAGGGCTGTTTGAAAACGGGATTCAGTTTGAATTTTTTTATCAAAAATGTAGGTTGGCGGTATCGTTCGGTCCAAAAACGGGAATATTCTCCCGCAATTTTTCGAATTCGGTGTCAAAATGAATTGATATACTGGTTCCGTACGCAGTATGCCCACAGCAATATACCGAAAATGACTTTTATCAGAGGGTTTTGGCTGGTGTGTTCACTTATTTTCGAACCATATCACACTACAGTGTACAGTGGACAGTGGACACTGTACAGTGTACAGTGTACAGTGTACAGTGTACAGTGTACAGTGTACAGTGTACAGTGGAAAAAATTCAAAGTACAGTACATGTACTTTACGAAATATACGGAAGTCGTGGCGCCTTAAAAATCACCTGTTTGCTAATCAAGTCAGTTTGATAGTGCGCAGACAAGTCTATCATCGGATATACTACTGATGATGATCGCCTTATAGGAACAAACATGAACAAGCCTTTGACGCTTATCGCCCGACGAACCATCAAATTGATACATCACCCAACTTCAAACGTATCTAAAGCAACAAGACTTCGAAATGTGATGAATCTTCGATTGTACCTTAAACAAAATGCACTTAAAGTTACCTTTAACCGGTATGGAAGTGAGAAATTGACTTAATATCCTGTTACGGCCGGTGGAAACGTCGATGAAACGAACCCGACGAACCGAATTCGATCCAACCTTTGGTTAAAATTATCAATATTACCAAGCCGGTACTTCATTAAGTCCAAAATTGTCTGCACTTGGTGATTATCTATATCAATTTTTTAACCCGCTACAGACAAAAATCGGTGCGATTTCTGAACATTTTCGATTGTTTGTATCTTTACAGTGCGCCATGAAGAAAGACGACCATGTGCCCACCGACGACCCAGAGCTTGCCACGTGCGAATTGTGGGCGAAGTTTCTGCTGAAAATGCACACGGATTTCAACATTCCCGACCACGAAAAGATCGAAATTCACAGTTCACACACCCCGGAACAACACATTGAGGTGAGCAAACCGCAGGAGGGCAAATTATGACGATATGTGATGTCATCTTAGAAACCGTCAAATTCCCAACATCGGCCAATTGGCGTAAAAATGTTTGGAACTACAATCTTTTTACAGCTTCCCCGTGGAACATTTTTGGTTATGCAATACAGCAACGTACAGGAAACTTGCCTTTTTACACCCCCAAATTGGCGGGCATCAGGGCTGCAGTTAGTGGCAACGAGATGACATTTGCTTCCCTTATGACGTCATTCAATAATTTTATATTTTCTATATTTAGAACGTCTTCGGGAAATCCCTGGTGATTTCTTCCAAGTTCCGTTACGTCCTAGCCAACGTGACCACCATGGAGAGCGACCAAGTTTGCGGGGCCATCACAGGGAGGTCCACGTGCACGCCCAAGTGCTCAACGAAGGATCCCGCCGACCCAGGTCATGCTAAGGAGCCCTACAAGTTATGGTGTAAACTCAATGATGTCAGAATCAGAATAAACATGTTCGAAAAGGCTGTTACAGAGACAGTAAGTATCTATATATATCAAAACATTTTTAATTTGTTTCGTATGAATGTACCAGTAGAGTCGTTCATTCTGATAGTGTTACGACTCTGAATTACAATGGTGTTTCTGCGAGGTAATCACAGCAAATGCATTTCATCACACCAGAACGATATACATGTACGACGAACTCTTACTGGTCAGTTGCAACGTGAACCCAGATTGGTCAGAACGGAAAAAACAAAGACGCCGATTGGCCTGTTTTACCGCATCACTGAGATTTCAACCAATCAGAAGCTAGGATGATTTCCCTGTACGTCAGGAACAGAAGGTGTAATGATTTCGCTCTTGTTTGTTTCAGATGAGTTCGTTGAATATACAAACTAGTCAAATTGACACAGTGATCACGCTGACGTCATCGTCGAACCTTAAAGAAGGGACACGAATCTCGTACAACTTTGCTTCGCTATGGCAAATGAAAGAACACATGAAGATGATCAAGGAAATCGTTGGATTGCTGAGCAATTACATCGTATAGATGGCCTTCAGCTGGGTCTCTCCAAAATCTTTCTGTGATACATATCTCGTCTGCTGGCAGAAGGGATGTAAACAAACCCACCAGACGTTCTGGTTCAAGTGAATGCAAAGTGACGTCACAAGGGCAAGCCATATCACGTGACCTCTATGATCTCAAAACGAACTGTGATACCAAGCTAGGACTATCGCGTAGCTTTAACTATGCACATTCCATGAATGGGTCGGAATCAGTTGGGAATACACACACTAAACAATTCACGCATGCGCAAAATCAGGTGATCGTTTTTCCTTCCACCATTTTTGTAGAAAGTGCGTTCGCCTTTTGTTTGTCTGCTCTCCTATATTTGGAGGGAGATTCGAGAATGAGGTCTTGCAAAACCGTCTTCCATATTTATTTTCTTTCGACCCAGAAGATATTTCTCTTCTGTCTTCAACATATTTATCGTCAGATTAGTAGACAAACGAGGCGGGTATGTACTTTTTGCATACTTTTAATATCCGCTGCTATTTAACCCTTTTCCATGGCTAACATGTCATTTAAATGGAAATTGCATTTATATTTCGCTTTCAATGTGAGAGAATGTTGTAGCTATGTCAACTGCCTGTAGGTTTGTGTAGATGTCCAGTGCATTTTTAGAGTAGGCACTATGTGCGTTTGTAAATTATTCTAGGTGACAGCACCTCATGTCCAGGTGTACGCTATACTAGAGACCAGGGGACGAGGTGGCTGCACTATCTAACTTATGTGAACCTGCTGCAAATATTTTCTAAAATAAATTATTATCGAAATACTGTAAAATGCTGACTTGTGAATCGTATAATGTCCGAAGCCTCTTTTCGTCGGACCGAGACTGTAGACGGGATTGTCTGCTGATGTCCGTTGACCATCGATTTCGACATGGGTCAGAAATTGCCTATAGTGTCCCCGTTTGTGAGTGCTTCCTCATGGGATACACTAGAAAACAGTTCACCGGACTCCCATCATTTTTTGTCTCTTTTGTTCCGCGGGCTTTCGGTCTAAACCGCCTCCATTTGCCCAGAAGGAACCCAACATTGAATGACTGATAAGTAAGATTTCCTCGAGCCCACCTGTTCAACCGCGTTTACTAAACAAACGTCTCCCTTACATCATGAATCACCGATGTAAACCAGGTTAAAAAGTGATCATCTACAAGTACTAACAACTCAACAGGTTAGTACTATGAATTGTCCGTGAACGCAGTTCTTTGATGAGTCAGGTACAGGATCGGTTTACCATCACCAGACGCTCAAAAGCCGCCGCTTCATTCATGAATTTGTGATTTGAAAGACGAGCCATTGTCCAACGATCCCGATGCACTGTGAACTAATTGGTTTTACATATTGATAACCACCAACTAGACCAACAGAGCAGCCCTGTTGGTGATTCAACCACGTTTGGTCAGTCCCAGAGCGAAGTAAAACACGCCCAAGTCCCAAACTTCGACTCGAGTAGAGTATGCGAAGGAACAGCGACATGGAAAGGTGATGATAAAAAGATATTTGGCTTCGCAGATTCTGATTTCAACAAAGCAGAAATAGGCCTATTCCCCAAAAGTATGATTGCTATTGCTTGTGTGAGTTGTCACATGGGGCACTATGACAGTTAAATCTACATTGCCTTGGGGACCTAATTGGCAGATTAACTCCTGTAACTTTGGGCAGGTGTTATATCTGCCAGTGTTTCTGTGGGCGAGTGTGTCCCCTTATTGTTTGGGAAACGCTGGCAGATAGATCGACATGTTTCTCTGTGTGTCCCCTATTGTCAAGTCGACGCTTATTCCGTCAGACAATAGTAGGGGAACACTCACAGATGGGGAACACTGGCAGGTGTTACACCGGTCCTCGAACTCCCGTTCCCCCTACATGTATTCGCCTCAGGTCTTAATAGAGTGACCAACTCTTGCTGTCCTGTAGTGCTCAAGGAGCCTGTTTCCTTCTACATAACACTAATATATTGTTTACCATGACGAAGCCAAACTCCTCCGGCACCTGTTCGCCTTCACCAATCGAACGCATGCATCTCCCCCACGACGCCAAAACCGTGCAGCGAGAACTACCTGCGTTGGATCAAAAAAGGCACCTGTTGCAGTGAGAAGGGGTTAAACCAGTCTGTACGATCAGTGTTATGAGTCACAGTTTATACGTCTTACTCATACTTATTATATCCATAAATACTTGATTTGCCTTGAGATTTCTGCACCCCTGGGCAAACCTAGACTCTTCATTCAAAGAGATTCGGCTCAACTTATCGGTGATCTCACCCAAAGCTTTCCTTAAAGCGGCAAGCTCATCTCTTTAGTAACGGTGAGAGTCAAAACAGCTGACTGAAACTGGACGCAAGGTGCTGACAGGGTCACACTTCAGAGGATTCAAGCTCCTCCCCTTCCCCTCTGCCAAATTTGGTATGTCACTGGCAGAAGCCACGTCGTGAAGCGATGGAACTTCGCACCTAATTGTCGAATCCACAGCGATTCGGCTTACCACTGCTACCTGCAGTTGAATTCACCCTCACCAAGATCACTGCTTTTCAAAAGCATCCCCGCAGCGAGTGCAATGAGCGGGCCGTTTTTTTCACTCAGCGAAAGATTGGCTTTAAGGCAGGCGATGATGTCACCCACCGGCTTCCTGGGAGACTTCGCGTGGTATCTCCAGGGGAGACCACGTCAATAAAGAAACAAGCTTCTATTTCATCTTCAAACTTTTAACTCGCGGCGCCGAATAGATAAATAAGTCATTTTGTATCGGTGTTAGCGGCCTGGATGAATAAATATTGGCGCCATTCGGTGGGGTTTTGCCCGCAACATAAAATATTATGATATTTCAAGTAATTGCCTATGTGAAACAACACTTTGTGACGGTTTGTTGGTGAGCGATACCCTTGAAACTTGCCTTAACACTCTAAACTCCCATTACCTACCCCATTCTTGAACTCGGAAAAAGTGACCAAATCCTACTATACGTTGAAGATATCGCACGCTGTCATTCTTTGCCAGGCTCGGGAGTGGGACAATTAATAAAGTAGACAAGATATCCCCGCCCATTATCTTCAACTTAGGATTTAGTCATTTTTTTCCAAATTCAGGAATGGGACAGGTAAGTGGGAGTTTAGATTACAACAAGCAAGGGAGGGGAAAACGTACTTCCAAAATCTACCTCTTCAGTTGCGTCTGTATCCAGATGGTGTAATTAATTAATGGGTGACTTTAAAGTTGGTGTTAACACTGGTGTTTTACAATGCATTAATAAGCCATTATAAACACGGATCATTTTACTGCAAGTAATTTAAGCTTCTGGACGGGGATTGGAACTGGGACTTTAAAGTCACCCAATTCGTTTCTCACTGAAAGGGGACAGAAGCATGCGACACAACAAAACTACACTAGCGATATAATATAATGATTTTGTCCTTGTAGTACCGCCAAGTTACAAATAACTCAAGAATGTGACCCAATTATTCTTCAAGCACCAACGACACGTGCCTCACGACCGTTCCTTAGTTCACAATATAAACAAAATACAATCTTCAGGACGATGACGCAACTGATCTTGGGCTTTCCCTCTTCCCAACCGGTTTTCCTGTTTCTCAATCAAGAACATTTAATTAGACCAAGTCGGACGTTGTCTTCACCAGGCAAGTGTGTGTTCGATGCGTCATTGTTTACAAAAGTATAGGCCCTCTGATATGCCTATGTTTAGGCCTACAAAGCAAGTGCTGTGCTAAGACCTCACGTGCCGTTTTTGAGGGTACATTTCTGAATCGGGCCTCTCAAGTGTAGAGAAACATGAGACAACTCTGTTCTGATCCACTGAACTTAGTGGTGTTCATTACTGCGCGAAATGTACAATGTATTTTCTTGTACATAACTCAGGAACTCATCAGGGCCTAGCTACCCCGAAAGGTTGTACTAGGAGAGCTGTCGGTCAAACAGAAAATATCATATCAAATATGGAATGAAATGTTGAGATATTAAATCAAACAGGACAAGAAATTTTAACATTTTTATAAATGTATTATATTTGTCTCTTTCATGATTAGCAACAGGTTCACATAGACTTTGTATGTGTGTATACTTGGTATATTAGGGAGGTTTCGCAAGCGCCCGGTTAGGCCCTACGACGACGTTTATCTATTGTGTGGGTGTACCCAAACAATAGATAAACGTCGTCGTATGCCCTAACCGGGCGCTTGCGAAACCTCCCTAATCATGTATCTCTTCTACCATTAGTAAAATTGTTGCCTATTCAACCAATTGGTGCATTCATATACATGTATAATAAGAGTCCAAAGGCTGCAAGTTATTGTGTAATCGCTATAGAAATGATAAATGTGGTGATTTTGTGTGATTTTGGCATGATGGTTGATTTGATGAAATTTTGCTCATATATGGTGTCCTACCAAATTTAGTCCGCTGTATTCGTGGCATGTCCTCATCGATAAAGCACACAGTATAACAATACTTCAGGTGTACTAAAGTAGCACCTTTTTACTGGAACGTCAAAAGCAATGACGTCGACTTTTGTAATGTTTTGACGGTAGCAATGCATGTAAAGAAAAGGCTCGTTGGGTCAAAGAAAGGGGCTCTTCAAATCTACCTGCGCGAAAAGGATGAGCCAGCCTCTCAAAAGGGTCCAAATTATCGGTTGCTTTTGTGGGATGACGAAAGGAATATCGCGTGGGCGGGTAATACTCAACGTGATACCAGCGTAATTTGATTCTGGCTCGGTGGTGGTGTGGTTCGAGCCTCCGACTAGCGGTCAGAGCTAGAGGGTCCCGGGTTCGAATCCCACTGGGCGTGAGACTTTGGGCAAGTCTCTTTGCCTCACTGGCCTCTCGCCACCCAGGTGTATAAATGGGTACCGGTCGGAAATGGTCGGATTGTAGCGCTGAATGAGCAGCTCATCTGAGTTCTACTGAAAGGTTTCAGGATAGACTGGGGTAGTGTAAAGTCGGATGACACCTCTACCGTTGTTGATATCAGATTATAAACCCAAACTTTTTATGTCCTTGTTAACATCGTACTGTCAACACTCCTAAATTTGGTCAAACCTGTTAAGGCCAGAACATACCCAACATTTAGTTTTGTTCAATGTGTCTTATCATGTAAACTTGGCATGTTTACAAAGCCTANCTTACGGCTTTGCCCCAAGACAAAATAATGAATGTAAATAAAGTAGTGCAAAATGAGATACATAGATAGATATGCAAAATAAAATACTTAGATAGATACAAGATACAATTAGAGCAATGATGTTCGACAGAATAGAATTACAAAGCCAAGTAATTATACACGAGTGCAAACATAACAATCTTGTACAGTGCAGATGGAATTGTACAGTTCTAATAAGTAATTTTTGTAATATGTAGTGAAACCATGAAAACTGTGAGTATAAATTTTATCTGACACTATTGGAGGCAATGAGTTGAAAATGTTGACAGCACTGTAGAGTGGTCTGTTTTTTGCAAAGGTATGTCTACAAAAAGGTGACACCATATACCTGATATGCCTATGTTTAGGCCTACAAAGCAATGCTGTGCTAAGATCTCACATGCCGTTTTATCGAAATTGTGAGGGTACATTTCTGAATCGGGCCTCTCAAGTGTAGAGAAACATGAGACAACTCTGTTCTGATCCACTGAACTTAGTGGTGTTCATTACTGCGCGACATGTACAATGTATTTTTTGGTACATAACTCAGGAACTCATCAGGGCCTAGCTCCTTGGGCCTAGCTACCCCGAAAGGTTGTAAGAGAGCTGTCGGTCAAACAGAAAATATCTTATCAAACATGGAATAAAATGTTGATATCAAACAGGACAAGACATTTTAACATATATTTGTCTCTTTCATGATTAGCAACAGGTTCACATAGACTTTGTATGTGTGTATACTTGATATATTAGGGAGGTTTCGCAAGCGCCCGGTTAGGCCCTACGACGACGTTTATCTATTGTGTGGGTGTACCCAAACAATAGATAAACGTCGTCGTATGCCCTAACCGGGCGCTTGCGAAACCTCCCTAATCATGTATCTCTTCTACGATTAGTAAAATTGTTGCCAACCAATTGGTGCATGCATTCATGTATAATAAGAGTCCAAAGGCTGCAAGTTAATGTGTAATCGCTATAGAAATGATAAAAGTGGTGATTTTGTGTGATTTTGGCATGATGGTTGATTTGATGAAAATTTTGCTCATATATGGTGTCCTACCAAATTTAGTCCGCTGTATTCGTGGCATGTCCGCATCGATAAAGCACACAGTATAACAATACTTCAGGCATGTCAGGTGGTCTAATGTAGCAGCTTACTGGAACGTCAAAAGCAATGACATCGACTTTTGTAATGTTTTGACGGTAGCAATGCATGGAAAGAAAAGGCTCGATGGGTCAAAGAAAGGGGCTCTTCAAATCTACCTGCGCGAAAAGGATGAGCCAGCCTCTCAAAAGGGTCCAAATTATCGGTTGCTTTTGTGGGATGACGAAAGGAATATCGCGTGGGCGGGTAATACTCAACGTGATACCAGCGTAATTTGATTCTGGCTCGGTGGTGTTGTGGTTCGGGCCTCCGACTAGCGGTCAGAGCTAGAGGGTCCCGGGTTCGAATCCCACTGGACGTGAGACTTTGGGCAAGTCTCTTTGCCTCACTGGCCTCTCTCCACCCAGGTGTATAAATGGGTACCGGTCGGAAATGCTCGGATTGTAGCGCTGAATGAGCAGCTCATCTGAGTTCTACTGAAAGGTTTCAGGATAGACTGGGGTAGTGTAAAGTCGGATGACACCTCTACCGTTGTTGATATCAGACTATAAACCCAAACTTTTTAACTTTAACTTTATATTGTCGTTGTTAACATCGCACTGTCAACACTCCTAAATTTGGTGAAACCTGTTAAGGCCAGAACATACCCAACATTTAGTTTTGTTCAATGTGTCTTATCATGTAAACTTGGCATGTTTACAAAGCCTATAGTGTTGGTTTAAATCATTATCGGGTCATTTTCCGGAAGTGGACTTCCTCGCCTAGTTATACCGACACAATAATTCAAAATGTTGTCAAAAGTTTTGAATTTAATCAAACTACGTTTCGAGCGGAACTGACCTTGATCAAAAATAATCTGTGTATATGATTGAAGTGTTAGTCACACTCTAAATTAGGACCTCTTATTTCGTCGATTGTCGGTCATCAAACCCGTGAACTGACTATGCACTGGATCAAAAATTCATATATGCAACCTGAATACTGGTCACCGACGTATTCCATCCTCCCATAGCAGGGCTTTGGACTCTCCCTCGCATCCAAAGTGAAGTGAAGCGAGGCCAAAGCCCTGCTGTGGGAGGATGGATGTGTTCGTTCACGAAGGTGATGTAGAACCAGGAACGGTTTGTACCTTTACCAATTATTGCTGTTTTTTAGACTATATTACATGTACATTCTGAATGAAAGTGCCAATTGTTGTAATAGGCTTACTGTTGATGAATGGACATCAGGAAATAGGGCATATAAAACATCGACAGAATAGGTCAATACGATCGTATTTTTAATATTTTCATTAATTCAGAAAAGTAGGTCATAAATCACAGGAATACAACAGACAACATTACTTTTATGAAGGCTTGTGATTGATGCAGTGACATAGTTTTGGTAAGATCCATACTACGAACGCGTGGGCAGGCAATGAAAACGCCACCGCGAACAAACTAAGGCCAACTTATCGAAAGCAATCGTACTGATTGGCTTCGGAAGTCAAACTAATTATAGATTTCCTAACCACTTGTTGAGAGACATTACATTTCCTACCTCTCAAAAGGTAGTATTTGCCTTAGGACGTGCCACCTTAATTGTCGTCTTTTTAGTAACATTGTGACGTTTTGATGTCCATTCTATCAAACGTCAACTCAAAACGAATTTCCTGTTTATTTCTATGTATTGAGACGTTTAATTGTTGGTGATATTGTGGTTTAGGAAGTCTGTCAGTTTCTAAAATGGCGGAAAAGCCACACAGGAAGGCTTTACAAATGCAAACACAAAATTTCGACGGGTATTATGTTTTACACCGGTTCATGAAATATTGCACGTTTACCATGTTTACGTGAGTCTTCCAAAAAGTAGAAGTCACGGTCGAATATTTGACGTCCACAAAATACTTCCAGACTGAGTGAACTTTTTTATCTATGCCCGATTGAATGCTGTGTATACAAAAACTGTAGTAAGCGAAAGTAATTTATTCAGGTACATGTATAAATCCGGTACGTGTGTTTGTCCAAATGATCTCAATGTTTCGTGTCGTCCAATAAGTGTTCGTTATCTGAAGCATGTCAGAGGTGAATCTATGATCTGCATTTTCTCATTGTATCGCAGTCTTACATGTGCTTTCAAGGCCATTTCTTACCGGTATAATGTATGTTAATTTATGTAATTTATTCATGAATAAATAAATCCAAAGTTTTCTGATATTTCATGTCATTTATAATTGACAACAAACAAAGCATGCTAAGGATTGAAAGGTCTCTACCTTTACGACGAACCTATGATACTGATTCTCCAGTGATCATGTAAAGTGTAGGCCCCTTTTGAACCTAAACGATTATTTTGGCCTTTTTTCTGAATCCGTCCAGGGGCTTTGCGGAATATGCACCTGAAAATGCAAAGATGTTATACAAAATGTCATACTGGGAAAATCTCGCTGAAACACACTGTAGATCAAAGGGTATGCGGTCAATGATACTCTAAACTCCCACTTACCTGTCCCTTCCTGAACTCGGAAAAAATGACCAAATCCTAAGTTGAAGATATCGCACGCTGTCATTCTTTGCCAGGCTCGGGAGTGGGACAAGTAAGTGGACAGGATATTACTGTTTCTGACCATACTACCACCCCATTATCTTCAGGATTTACATGTAGTCATTTTTTCCGAGTTCAGGAATGGGACAGGTAAGTGAGAGTTTAGAGTATATAAGGACTAAGCTCGGAAGAGTTAGCGAAATGCATGATTAAGGGAGTAAGAAACAAAAGTGGAAAAAAAGAAGTGGGAAATTTTGGAATGTTGGGCGAATTTTTTTTCCTATTTTGAGAAATTTTCTTAAAGCGACATAACATTTTTTTCTGATTTTTCGAGCGATATTTCTCAAAATGGGAAAAAAATTCTCCCAATTTGAGAAATTGAAAAATTCGCGCAAAATTCCTAAATTTCCCACTTTTTATTTTCCACGTTCATTTCTTACTCCCTTGATTTTTACATTCAACAGCAGACCTGCCTTCCCTAACTTTGACGAGCTGGTTGTACTGTTTTTGAGGAATGACCATAAAATGACACTTTTCAGTGTAAAATAATGAAACGCAACATGCTGCAGTTGTTTCGATCAGTGTATTTTTCTGCATTTTAAGTTTAAAAACAAAGTTTTGGGAAAAGGGGAGAGGGTAAATGTAAGTGGGGGGGGGACACTTGATTGTATTTCCTGCACAACACAGCACACTCTGTATTCTATTAATTTACATGAATAAAGATGATAATAATAAAAAAGTTTTGAGTGTAAAAAATATGGTCAAATATGGTGGGTAGGCAGGTATGCAACAGACTGTCCTAATTGCAAGAGATCGTCCACTGGGGCACGGCTCAAATTGCATTTCACGGGTTTAAGAAGCCATCAAAGATTCCTCGGTGCATTATGTTACGTGACACTAAAGACCCGCCGAAATCACAACCCATCAAAAAAGACAACTTATTCACCGCACCTTTGGTTATCCAATCTGATGGCCGTAAAAATAACCCCACTCCCACACACAGATGTCACAAAATATTGTCCACACTTTAAATCGGACTGAAAAGCAGCCAATTCAGACCCGTTTTACATCAATGACTGGACATGGGTCACTCCTTTTGGCCCGGGGCTATCGCCTCCTGTGTGAGGTCAAAAATAGCAGAAGTGAAATTCTCAAAAACCGATTTGACAAATGTTTTCATTGTGGAAAAAGTAGAACTGATAATTTAATGTAATTGAAGAAGGGACTACAGTCCATTCACGGTAATTGAAATTTCCGACTTGCGCACGGCCGCCCAGGACGATGATAAATTCGGCGTCGCGGCAACAGCTTGGAGTAATTTTGCGTCACCCACGTTCGTCCCCGCCCACTTCCGAACCGCTTCATTCTGACTAAAGACCGCCGAGGATGCTACAATCGGAACAAATATCACGCAATTCCTATCGTAAATAGACGACTGTCTAATTAGATGAAAAAAGTAACAGGATGGTGTGGTGAAGCCGTGCCGTATCCTAAAATATGATGTCCTCCGGCTCGGAGGTCAGGAGGCCAAGGTCACAGGGCATGACGTCATTTTTCACTGCAAACACACTGTGGCCAGTGTGGGATATAGCCTACATCCTCACTTATTAATGGGATTGTGCAATGTTTGAGTAAGATCACCGGGTTACAGGGAGGAAATTCCACAGCCTCCCTCACCAGGTGGATTACCGGTGCCTTCAGTCTCCACGCTATCCGGTATCTATGATTAAGATGATAATCACTTTGTCCAGCTTCTTAGTATCGTGTAGGCCTACATCAAGTCACACGGAGCTAGAAAATTGACTCAATGGCCACGACTTTTTCATACCCATTATGTACCAGAGCTAATGCACTAACTTAGACGATGTCTTGTGTTATTAGCTTTGCGGCACGTTTCGGAAAATAGCGACCCACCAATAAGTAATGCATGTCTTCCGGCGGTCTGCGGTGAAATGAATTGGCTCCGGTCAAAGTGTTTGGGGTTAAATATATACGTCCAGCGGTTAAATGAGTTCAAAACGTCTCCTGGCAATTGAAAAATCACCATGACACACCGTTCCGGGTCGGCTAAAGACCGAGACCCGGGCCAGTCCTTGACCCGCCTGCAGACCAAAACCTACGCGGACACTTTGCCGCGTTCAATCGGGTGCACCGCCACTCTGACCAGAAAGTATTTGCACAGGAAAAAGAAGTTACAAGTTACTAGTATTTTTGAAGGATATGCGGAAACGTTGTCAGTTTGATGCCGCCAATTGGCTTTTGATTGTTCAATGACTTCCCACTTAGCGCCGGCAATTCGTGCCGCCGCGAATTGGTTTTTCATTGCTGGATGACTTCCTAAGAAGCGTCGGCGCGGTTTCCTTCACCGACGGACTTGGCACCTCAGGTAGCTTCTGTCTGTGATATATCCTGATTGTACTAATTGATTTAAAATAAATAATTTCACGTCTACTTAGCAGACAATTTGTCGAGTATTTCCGAGTCGGTTTGGCAAAGAGTCGATTGACCGTGTGAAATGTTATGACTTTGCGGTCGACGGTTAGCTTGAGTCCGGTTAACTGAGTCACACACTCGGCGCAACTTAAAAGTACGGCAACAGTGAACTGGAGTCAGAACGCGTGATGTTTGCTCTACACAAATATCATAATTAAAATTCCCATGAACGTGAACAGGGCCAAATGAAGTTAATCGGCGAAAATTAACAAGCTGTTTGCACCAACCAGGGACCCCCTAGAGTCAGTGTTTCACTTATTTACTGGGGGTGCCTCGCAGTTGTACGCGATCTGTTTGCTCGCTCGGAGATGAGACCCGTAATTTTGGCCGACATTATTTGAGAGGAGCAAGACGGCAGTTTGGCGTTTGAATGATTAAACTTGGGGCAAACACCAATTTTGAAGTTTGCTGTGTGCAGGAAATCTAAATCAAGTTGATTTGATGCCCTTCCTCAGGAAATGCCTTGGTTAACTCATGGCAAAACGAAAAAGGCAGGTGACCAAACGAAGGGCGACCTTGTGTTGATGACTTAGCAGAGGGCATATTTTTCAGCTGAACGTCTCTTTAGAAAGCCTTTTTTCCACAAAATGGGTCATATGAATAAAGACTAGTAAATGCTTTTACTTCAGATTTGTACAGCATTGCCTAGTGCATTAGTATTGCAAAATTCAAGTAAAAGCATTTTACTAGTCTTTATCCATATGACCCATTGAATTGAAAACTGGCATTGACTGGACAACTAAGTATAGTATTCTTAGACGAATTGACAACTGGTCGCAGCTTTTGACGATGCCCCATAACTCATACTGGAAGTGCGTCACATATTTGAAAGTGTGTGTGGTAGTGTATTCAAGTACAAAAACCGCAAGTTTGTCTGCCTATGATTGAAATATCAATCCGGGATCGTCAAGCACACAGGAAGGGTCTGTCTAAAAACAAACCATTATTCTGTCGGCAGCCTAGGCGGGCGGAGAAGCGGCATCAGATAAAACGGGGCCTCAAGTATTTCACTTCTTGAATGTCACTGAGAAACAATCGCCCAGACACCCTTAGATTTATTTATTAGCACACCCATCCAAAAGTAGCCGAGTTAAGGGTGGTCCGGTCTGACGCACCTTGAACAAGCGTGACCTGGCCATCACACAGGCCGCATCGCATTTTACACACTCCCACGCGATCCTGCCGCGAGCGCCGAGGTGAAATTGAGTCCGTAATGTATGCATGCACTTTCGCAACTGATGTAATCTAAATTTGGTCAACTTTTTTAGGGAATTCGATACGGACCTGTCAACTCTAATAAAACGTTTGATGATTTCACACCAAAATGGCCATTATCAAGGACGGCGACAGCGTGAAGTTGCCCGGTTTGCAAAGATATTGATAACAAAATAATTGGAGAAAAATCGTCCAGCCGACGGATGATAAACGCCCCTGCGAGCCAGTTGGAATCTCCTTTTCCCGGATATCACCGCACTGTTTGAGCTGGTCACACATCCACCTCCAGAACGCGCTCGTCGTTGCTTATGTCCCCATCACACCGGAGCTATAGTTCTTGAAAATGTTGCCGAACGGGCTCAAACTGTGTGCGAACGGAGTGGACGTAGTGGCAACTTTTTACAGTCATTTTACCAACTTCATGGACGGGCTCGGACAGGAAGGGTGCTCCAGCACTTCGAGATACATATTACGTTCTAGCCCGTTTTACGATTTTTTTAGGACGGGACAGGACGTTTTGAGAACTAGCTCAGTGTGACAGTACCTTTAACTTCCAACTGAGAGGCCTGACATCTACATTCATGGAGATTGAACTTGAAAGTTTACTCCCTGAGGGCAAACTACAAATCTCATGCATGTCATGTGACAAAGCACCATGAGAATAACCTACATGTATAACACTCTATCCACTATCTAACACCTTATCCACTACCTATTACACCCTATCCACTACAAACCTATAACATCCTATCCACTACCTAACACCCTAGCCACTACAAACCTAAAGAGGCCCATACACGATCAATATTATTGCACAATATGGTGCCCAAAATAGGGGCATGTGCTTCTGGCATGGGATGGGTAGAAGAAAGATCGGCAATATTATTGCCCATTTTGATCCTCATATTCTGCAATAATATTGAACGTGTATGGGCCGCTAGACCATATCCACTACAAAGCTATGACCAAAAATTCATAAGCGAGTGACAAACTACAAACCTAAGATTCAGGCAGTGATACCTGTGAAAGAAGTAACAAAGAACTCTTTAGAGCTGAAGACATGAATCCATTTTCTTTGACCATTTTGCTTTGCTTTTTTTAAGAGAGAAATTCATTCAACGTTATCGATGAAAAAGTCTGTGATCATCATTTTGTCATTCTTTTCTTTCGGAAATATCTTGTTAAAGATGAGTGATTTTCCTCGATGCCACCCATTGGTCGTATTTCCCCTCCACCATTCCGTAAGGCAAGACGGGCTTCGCACGTACGCGCCTGGTTTCTTTTATTAGCGGTATCTTTGTCTTCATAACATTTTTAGGTTTGATTTCTTTCTTTTCTTTCTTAGGGGCCAAGTGTCGTATAGGTTTCCCATTCAACCTGACGACTCTCGGAGATGGTTCAGCAAGACAGGAGTGACTCTTTCTGTGCCGCATCCGCTCAGCCATGGTCCTGCCACTGAGAGGCCATCTGAGGGCACCGCTGGAAACTATCTTCCTCGGCAGCGGCGTTGTCGATACGGTTATGTCGCTGGTGCTGGAACTGATTTCTGGTGCAGGAGTCAGTTCTATTTCTGCAAAGCTAGAGCATATATTTGCCAGCGCATCTTCTTTCACTAATTCAGCTTCGGCTTCAGCGGCGGTATCTTCATCAATAAGATGAGCGTCGCTGGTTGAGTCTTTCAGAACTCCGCCCTTGGAAACGACTTCAGCAAAGAGCGTAAACGACCCACACCGTCGGATCTCCGAAGTTGAATTCTGCTCAGCCTTCGGCATCCGCAAATATTTCCCTTTAGAATAGCTGATTGATCTCCTGGCTACAGCACGGGCAACCTCAGCGAAGAAAGTCAAGCCAGGCGTTCCCACACCCGGCCAAGCCACCTCTAAAATTTTGCAAAGTCTGCGGAGGGGTCTCGCGGTAAAAATCTCCTTTCTGGTTGCCTGGCGTTTTTGTTTCACTTCTTCTTCGTCACATAGGGTCATCTTTCGTAACCGGTCATATGGCATCTCGTCTCCAAAGTTACAGCGCTTTAGCACTGAAAATATTACCTCCTCCAGCAGTAAAATGTATTTTTTGAGTTCTAAATCGATGGCACTGGCTGGATCTAGCGTCGGTGTCGTCACACCTGGATCAAGGCCTAGGCCTACAACTCCATTGGCATCCATGTTGTTGTTGTCTTCACTCTGAAAATAAAATCGATTGTGAAGTAAATAACACGACGAGTCTTGGCTTTGTTCACAAAGAAGATGTACCACCGCCGCCGCCACCACCACCACCACCAGAAGCCTTGTTATGTTATCTCCCTCTCGACCTCCCTACCCCCTCCATCAGTCCAAGCATCCCTTCGTCCCCACCACCAGCAAGGAAACATATATAGGCCTACGATCTGAGTGGAGAGCTAGGGCCTGCCTATCATGACATAGGCCCTAGGCCTAGCAGACAACTCAGCCCGACTAGGGGCCTACAGATTTCGATTCGAGTTGGGCCTAGGCCTAAGCCTTGTTCACACTGATGGCGCGGTTCGATACGAAATTTTCGCGCCTGATCACCTAGCCTAGGCTACATGAAATTAGTAGGCTAGTTCATCATCTATGAGTGGTTGGAGATGGATCGAACGATCGGATCTTCTCTAGTCCTAGAAGCCGAAGTGGGTATTCGTGCAAAACAATGCAAGGTACATAGGCCTATTACCAATAGCTAGGCCTTATATAATGTTCATTGATTTTTTTTCATCATTTAGTCTAGGTACGACGTATTGCTCCAAGTAGCAAAAAAGGATGTTCACCGTTCATAGATACGTGAGATAAGTTTGGGTGTATAGGCCTACCCAATGACAAAACCTGGATGCCACAGAAACTTCTGTTTCCTCTCTCAATGACGCTGTAACTAGGTTCCGGGCGTTGCTACGTAATGACGTCACAAAAGCGCAGCCTCGCTTGCAGTTGCGCCATCAAGCTATAGTGACGTCAGTGCGGCAACGTGCGTCGCTGCCAATCTTTTCCACTGTAGAATGCACCCCGTATAGTATGACAGTGCCCGCTTTATTTTTTGGCCGGACACTTGACAGGAACGAGAAATGTTTATCAACGCCTCCCCGTTGTCACTCGCGACTTATTCCGTCAATACATATTTTGTTGGGAGGCATTGGCATACAGGGGGCATTGGAAACTATTACACCTGCTCTGCACCCACTGGCAAAAACGTGCCTCGTATCACGAATTAAAACGGGCAGCAAATTTTTATTTATATTCGTGGATCATTTTGCAGTAGGCCCATATATGGCAAAGTAGTACTAGGCAGATACAAAGATTGGGGCATCTGCGAAACAATAACAAATGGTGTAATAGTATGGATGAACCGCGGTATCAAAACGTCACAGGAAGCACGTATATTATTCTCAGTCTGAGTCCAAAGGAAGGTGATTTTCCGGTGAGGGAGGTCAATCTCGTTCAAACAATTGAAATAAACCCCTAAAGCACAGACAGGACATGTGCAACATACATGTATTTCAAAAATGATTAAAATGTTAAGGTTTGTACCTCCCACAGAGAACTTAAAGACATTACTTTCTCATGGAGTTATTATTAGTGAAATGCCTAATAGATTGCGGTCACATTCCACAACCTAGTAAGCCTAAGGGGTGCGAGCAGACTGTCTTTCCGCGTTCCGCAGGCCCGGGTGCGTCTGAAGAATTTGACACAGTTTCTTCCATGCCCTGTTTGTTACAGGTCGAATAAAACAAAAAGGTAATTTTGAAAATACATGTACAGGTAAAATATTTTGATCCACCCTGTGCTATAAATTATGATGTGCTAGTGCTAGGCATAGGAACCACCAGCCGAGGATCAGTGCCTCAAGCTCTGGGAACTTTTATCAGAAATAATCTCATTCACCATTCAAATCATTCAAATAGGCCCGAGTCCTCCGGAAGTTGTCAGAAAAGATATATCATATCATTTAACAGGTGGCCTTATTTCTCTTCATGATCGACACATGACGGAAGTGGAAGAAAAATTCCTTTACCGTGTCGGAATTAATTGCCTGTGGTTAGTTTTCATATTGAAATATCAGGTCAAATGCCTGTTGGCAAGATAGGCCCCAGTCACAACATGACGGGCCTACCAGAACACTTGATTTTTTATGGGAAATGCCAAGTTCGAAATGCCTTCAAAAGACGTGATTTAGGCGAATAATTTTTTTGGCTGCATGACGTGATTTAGGAAGAAATAGGCCCAGCATACTAGGCTAGTTTCAAGGAGTCGTCCCCACCTCGAACGCAAGGACTTGCTGCCATGTCACCTCAGCAGTCATGTAGAGGGCCCTATTTTAAGACAAAGACCCCCCCCCCAAAGGAAGCCAAATACGACCCTGACTCTTCCTTCACCACTTTCTTTGCCCCTTGACGAGCACGCACCAAACGTTTTTGCAGCGCCATCTGTGGCTGAGTGACGGAACCAAAATACATGTACTTGCACCGCTGAGCTCGGGCCCGAGTGTCCATTTTTTGGTTACCACAGTCCGAATCATAGGCTTCTCTTGCTTCTGCTGGCAAACAAGTGAATGCCAACCAGTTTTTCCATGATTATGAAACAATGTTTCACAAGGAGGAGTCATGAAGTAGACGTAGGCTCAGGCCAGCTTCCTGAATAAGCTACCTGGGCCCATATTCATAAAACTGTGCTAGCTTAGTTGGTTGCTACTTGTGTAGGCTACATTGGCCTGTACAAACTAGGCACTTTAGCAGGCAACTAAGCCTAAGGTTTTATGAATATAGGCCCAGGTGTCTGAACAGCAGAAACAGAGACAAGCCAATGCATGAATGCACGGCCGGACGCACACACGCGCATTCGGACAAGATGCAAAATTCTCGGCGGGGAGACGCCGTGGAAAAATAACGCCCTAAGGGCTTAAATGCCATCATAATAAACAAAGTATCGGTCAGTTGGTGCCTGAAGACGTTGTGAGTTAGCAAGTGGGGTAACTTTTGCATATATTTACCGAATATCTGTGAAATTTCTCGAAATATGCAGTTATTCCTGAGTGAAAACCACGCCGCCTGGGTGATTTTTCATGCGTATACTTTTAGCGTGTTCGTTTACTTGCCTGGGCCTCCCCGGAGTAAATTTCTGAGCGACCGTCGCGCATGCTCAATAAAGCCACATTCACGAACGCTGTTGGGTCTCACCCGTGTAAGTTTGCACCACGTGATCAGGAAAACAGACGGCAAGAAATGGCACCGACATACCAGCAGACGACATGGACGATTAGAAGATGTAAGTCGCCCTGGCAGCAATTTTATCCTCCCAATCTGCATCTATATTTGCATGTTAACCATTATTTATATCCAGTTTGGGTAAAAATGGTGGATTCGGCACGTTCGACGCCATTGTGTTGAAAGGCATTCTGGGATACTTCCCCAACTAATCACCTCGGCGAGGTGATTACTTCGGGCAGGCCCGACAGACCCCAGATCATGACGTCACACGAAAAAGAACGCTGATGGGTCTCACCCGGGGGAGGCCCAGGCAAGTAAACGAACACGCTATTTGTATCATTTTGCACGCGGTTCGGCTGCGATAGGTGTTACGTAAAAAGCGGAACAGGTCGGGCGGATGCAACTTCGAGAAGGGGCCTAGTTTTGATTGACCATGCATTTTTTGCTCTGGACCCGTCAATTTGTAAGTTGTTCTGTGACCCTGCTTTTTGAAAAGGATGTTGGAGATTCGAGCTATCTAAATTAGTGGCAAAAACTGTGATTTCAATAGGCCTATTAGTTTCGTTGATAGGCCTGTCCCGGTAGCCAAGTGGTCAAGGGGCGTTGGCCTACACTCTCGCCATCTCTGAACAGTCATTGGAACTACAATTTCCCGAACACATGTTGAAGTGCCAAGTTGAAGACCATCCCTTCAGATTATCCGATCTTAAGGGGATATTTTCGGGGGGGGAGGCTTTTTATCGTTCACTTACGTGTCATGTGTGGGATGAAGTGGAACTGCGGGCAGGTGTTGGTCGTCCTCCGCGTAGAGGACCAACAGGATGGAAACCAAGACATACGGCTGCGACTGAAGGACTGGTGTTGTTCTTCCACCATGTAGGCGGCGAATAGGCCTATTACGCATAGGCCTACCAATGAGGTTCTAAGAATTATATAACCCACTCTGGAAACTTCATTTTCAAAAAGGCCCTCATTTATTTTATAAAAAGACTTGAATTATGCTAAATCAAGAGTGGGCATAGGACTAGGTCTATCTCTCGCCTTTTGTTGTCGCGGTCTGTCCTATTCAGCGCTGCCAGTGATGCGATGTGATCTGGAGGTCCCCACATTCCGTCTTGAAGCAATCGACGGATCCGTCGCAGATCAAAAACCCACCACGCACAGGTCGATCTTCAGTGATTGAGAGGAACTCGGAGCAACTGGCAGTTACCTCGAACAGCAGGC
>NMRB01000161.1:68359-79832 GCA_002633025.1 Notospermus geniculatus
CCCCCCCCCCCCCCCCCACTCAGGGGTCAACCAAAATAATAAAAGGGGTATGAAAGTCTTATTCTCAATGAAAAAAAGGGAGTGAAAATCCCTTGGTTCCTTTAATTAGGGGGCCTAATTGCATGAAAAATCTCGGTCGAAAAAAAGAGTGAAAATATCTTGGTTCCTTCCATTAGGGGGTCTAATTGGATGACAAAAGCCACGGAAAGGGGTGGAAAATTTTCCTTGGTTCCTTCCATAAGGGGGTCCTTCTCAAACTCAGGAACAACAATGTAGCCTATATGTGTACCCTTGGAGGAATTATACCTCCAAGGTGTACCCTAGTGGCATTGTCGACACGGTCCTCGGCAGTCCGACGTTCACTTCGTTTTGAGGGAGGCTAAGCCGCGGTAGGAGCAGAATTAGTGTGTACCGGTGCAAGGTCTCCATGAAATAAAAATAAAAAATAAGAAAATTCCTTGCTTTTCGTCATGCAATTTTCAAACAAAACCACGTTTTCCTGAGTTATGTAAGCAAAGGTAATGATAAAACCATAGTGGTCCATTCGAAGCTAATGTGCATGTGTGGGATATTACAGAAACGCTGCTGTAAACCCGTTGAATTAGCTGAGTGCACGGGTGCAACTGAACTGGGTGGGGACGACTGCATGCAAAACACAGTAGGCCCCTACTCAGCATCTCAGTAGCCTAGGCTAGGGCCTAGGCCTAGCTACACACGCTGCACAGCACAGCAAACTGCAGGCCTGCCTGCGCCTGCTGCAGAGAACAGAACAGAACATTGCAGAAGACACAAGTAGGCTTACGCCTATAGGATACGGGACGTAGGGCCGGGGCCTAGCCTAGGCCTAGGCCTACCCACCACCGGTCACGCCGCCGGTAGCGTACCGGTACGGTAGGCCCCACACGGGAAAATCGGGATGGGACGTGTGAAAAAGTTGTCGCAAAAACTTACAATGAAGTGATAGGCCTACCTGTTTCATTTCATGAATAGGCCCCCTAACCTTCCAAAATTCCAGAAAAAGATGCTGCGTCCAGGTACATTCATCGATCTCCAATGGTATCGAAGCACAGAAGCACGGGATGTTATCTCCTCAATCAGTCACAGAAATCTACAAAAGAGAAAAGTGTTTGGTGAGCAAACCATGGCTACCTGAGATTCCCAAAATACAGTATGCCCATTTCTAAGGCTTTTGACCACGGCAACTCCCTAATCTTACAAGATTTTCTTCCTATACTAAAATCAATGTTCCACAGTCCAAAGAGTGCAACGCCCAACCCTTGTTAAAAAGTGCCACAGGGCCCAAAATACCAGCAATAAATCAACCAAACTTGGTCTGAAGATGTGTCAGAGGTGGACATCCACAAGAACAAACAACACTGGGTGCAGTGACTATAGAAAACCAAAGTTGTTGCGCAGTACTTAATATCAAACATATGACTATTTCAGGTCTCCTGGAGAAGCCCAGTGTGCCTGTCTCAAACAGTTTAGAGGAATACAAATATAAGATATTTCTGTATGGAAAAACTGGTGTGGGAAAGACAAGCACAATTGCTAAACTCTCTGGCAATGATATCCCAAACTCTCATTGTGAAACACCTGGTAAGGGAAGTCTAGCTAAAATACATTGTAACACTCAACTGGTAAAAGACAATCTACTTGTTATCAGTGGGGACATTGTCCATTGGAGTAACAGCCCTAAAGTGCAGTACCAAGTACACCGTAGCATTGAGTAGAGCTATTACATCAATCAACAACACCCCTACTGATTCTGAGCTGAGATTTTGGAGGGCTGTATGGCTTTGCTGTACACATTTGACTCAATGTAATATAACAGCATTTCTACCTTCCATATTATAACCTTAGTCATAATATGGAAGTGTATAATCATACATCTCAGTTTGTGTGTCTCTCTCTTATAGTCAGTGTGTTAAAACAGAAATAAATGAGAAAGTTTCAGAGCGTCAGATTGTTGATCTGTATCTGTACTTTTGTATCTGTACTTTTCAGGCATCCAAGTGACAGAGGTCTACTGGCCAGCTAAAGTTGTCCAGTTCAACAAAGTCGTGATGTTCGCTCTGGAAATCTGGGAAGCTGGCGAGAATGCCATGAAAAAGTTTGACCATATCCTACCTGTAAGTTTTCACAGGGATGCAATTTTTCTGAAAGTTCAATGCAGGCCAAGCCTATGATATGGGAGAATTTGATTCAATTTCAGCTACTGAATCAAAACATCAGATTCAAGGCCAAAATTTCAATATTTGTTCCTTTTCAGGCTCTGAAAGAGAAAGCAGACGGAGCCCTGTTCCTTTTCTCATACACGGACAAGTCAAGTTTCCAAGAATTGCCACAGTACATGTCCAAGATCCAAGATACTGATGACACTCTGTGTAAATTGGTGCTAGGTACAAAGTATCCTTTCTGATATCAAGATTTTTGGTCACATTCCTTTCTGGTTTGAACTGTGTTCATGTGTGGTGGGGAGAAGAGGCTGTCCCAAATGTCTGCAGTTTTCGGAGCAGCTAACCTTCAGGAGTCCGAAGGAGTCGGGGGGGGGGGGGGGTTCTGTCTTCCTCTTTTATTCAGGCTCAGTCAAAGTGACAGACCAGAGGTGACACCCCTGCGAACCATACCATCCAAGTGAAAATGTGTGCTGGTCATAGCAGGTCAACAAGTGCATTCTCAGTAAAGTGCCTTGCCCAAGGATTCTGTGAAAAATCTGGCGACACCTGTGGCTTCAGCACAGTTTTTGCCGACTTCGCTACAGAATTTGACAACTGTTGGTATGCCAAGTCTTTTCTAGAGTTTCAGATTGTAAAGTTCCACTTGAAAAAGACCCCGGTTGGGGTCGAAAATTCGTGAATTCTATTCTGGAGATTGACTTTTTGCTTATTATCATTTTGTGTGTCAATTTTGTGCTATTCTGTATATTGTTGGTATGCCTCCTTAACAATTCCTCAGATTTGACCTCCATGCCCAAAGCGAAATAACGCTACGCGACATACGAGAATTCGAATCTCTCTACCACCTGCCGATTTTACGGATTAAAAACATTCCACTTTATCATCCAAGCGAAAACCGATCAGAGATATCGGAAGCTGCTCCGATTTTAAACATGATTTGTGAATGCCTGTGGCAAAGAGATTTAATGACGGCTGGAAAGTTAACAGAATTCGAAGAAGATGGGCAGCAGTTCTCCTACGTCTGATGTCCGTCCAATCTGGCACCTCACATAGCGGACACCTCTGCCAGAAGGACCCTTTTCTATTAGGGGCCATCGAAGTTCCGTCCTAAAATTGTCATTCCTATTCATTTTGACCTCTGTAGAGGACGCCTCTCATAAGGAAAATAGTAGAGAGTGCAGTGGAACATCCCATACCGGACACCTTCTCTATAAAGGACAGGGCAGGGGTGAGTCCAGGATTTGGGAAAAGAGGGAGCGCCCTGTGATAGGAACATTGAAATTTGTGCCAAATTCCAGAATTTTACGGTCGATTTTACAGATTTGTTGGCCAAAAAAGGGCACCCCCCTCTGGATCCGCACCTGAAGGACACAGAAGTTCAATCACAAAGTCGTCATTTGCATACTGACCTCTGAAATCAGGACACCTCAATATAGGATACAATGGCAGAACCAATGTGTCCTCGTTATGTAGGTTTCATTGCTTATGCAAGTGTACTTATCGTGTTGATTACATCATTATGATGTAGATTAAAGCCCCACAGTATTGAATTTTACGATATTTTCAAAAAGTTAGGAGAGTGCACATAGAGGTCCCATAGCCTCCTGAAGGTCCCCAAAATGCTTGCCTGATACGCACTTCACAGAATCAAGGCCTAGTTTTCGCACGCATTGGAAAAAACTGCAGGGAGAGCTCTAATGTATTCTGACAGAGCGTAGTACATTTTACACTACGCTGACGTCGTGGAAGAATCGCGGCGATGATTTGCGTTTTTCACATTCAATACAGTGGGGCTTTAAGTGTTACTGTTAGGGGCTCTTTTCATTATGGAACTGAAACATTCCTTTGTCTATTTTTCCAATAAAATGTCAAAAGATACGTGTTTTGCTGCTTGATACTTGCCTCGAAACCCTTGAATCTAAAACGCAAAGATATTGGCCCCAAACTCATCCCCCTTGATCTGAAACATGCACTTTCTGATGTGAAATCATCCTTGGTTAGCACTCATTCCCCCAGGTGTCAGCAGTGGGCGTCTGGTCTGCCAAATCCAACACACTCCGCCAGCTTTCCTCACTGAACAGGACCAGAGGTCCTCAATATGCAGAACCAAAGCATGAACGTTTATTTTTAGACACAAGTGAGGTTTAGAAATCAAACGTAAACGTTAACGACCACGTTACTTTCGTACCGAAAATGCAATATAAAATCTGGTGAATGATGAAAAATAACGTTGTAAACTTGACGTTTATCGTTTGATTTCTAAACCTGCCTACAGACGGCATGCGTACTTACTGATAACCGATAGGCTAAAAGGAGGTGGGGTATAAATCAACCATCCCATCCCCCGAGGCACACTGCTCCTGGAGTTGCGATTGCCCGCAAACTGCATGGTAAACTCCCTCGGGAAACTCCCTACGCAGTTGTGTACCGCGCCCCCTACGGTGCGGGAGAGCGAGTAAACCGAAGGGGGCGCGCTACACAACTGCGTAGGGAGTTCCTCGGGAGTGAGTTTAACTGCATGGTGATCCTACCAAATATTTTTGATTTTATATATACCCCAAACGCAGTCCTAGTCTGAGCCCCACAGGCCCCAAAATCTCGTAGGGAGCATTCAATCCTTCCATAGCGATGTAGCCTACACGCAATGTCGCAATAACTAAATCACTGAAACTCCCCCTTAAGCTGCTTTTCCACGAGACGTTTGCGGGCGCGGAAAAGGAGGCGGGCGCGGGTGGAAAAAATCGATCCAACGTATTTCCCTTTAGCTGTTTCACTCGCACCCGCTCCCGCCGTCTATTCCGCGTCCGCAAACGCCTCGTGGAAAAGCAGCCTAAGGCTGCTTTTCCACGAGACGTTTGCGGGCGCGGAATAGGAGGTCTAGCCTAGGCCTAGGCCTAAGGCTGCTTTTCCACGAGACGTTTGCGGGCGCGGAATAGGAGTCGGACGCGGGTAGAAAAGATCGATCCAACGTATTTCCCTTTAGCTATTTCAACCGCACCCGCGCCCGCGTCCTATTCCGNTATTTTTTGCAATTTTTTTATTTCCAAATGACAGAAAGTTAGCTGTACATCGGGTTTCATTCTCCTGTACAAAGCTCAGTCGTTGCGTCAGCTGACGTCCAATGATAAAGTCAGTTCCAAAAATTCAAATGGGATTTTCTCAAAACGCTCAAGGGTGCCAGAGTGGCACCCGGCGGATTCTGAATCTCTGTCATTTGGAGATAAAATGCAAAAAAATTGCTGTTATACAAAAAGTACCACTTCTCAGAAAATCGGGGTTTTGCGTCCGGACTACTACATGTACTTCCTTCCCTCAATCTCCAGCGAAGCAGATGAGCCTGACACCACTAGTCACATAATTATCCGCATCGTTCATCATTATGTGAAGTGTAAACAATATTTCGTGCGGAAACGCCAACACATATTTCCTTGCCCTCAAGTTGTGGGTCATGAAAACATTGTTGGAACGCGGACAAGGCATAACTCACGATAGTGGCCCGGGATAGTGGGTAAGTATCGTTCGCCTTTGGGCGTTTCGTCGAGCGAGCAGCACACCAAGGCGAGGTAGATGAGGGCGGCATCGCCCTCACCTACCTCGCCTGGTAGGTGAGGGCGACTACAGGTGAGGGCGACATCACAAGCGATCTGGGGTGTCCGCATAGAAACTCCGCTACCGCTAGCGGAGCCCATCATTCTGCCGATAGTGCTGTACACTTTTCCATGCATTTTAACACCGATAGGGGTCGAAGCACTAGCGGAGTTTCTGTGCGGCTACCCCAGATCGCTACAGATCTTCTCGCCAGCCACCGAGGCCCGTTCACACCAAAAAAAAGTCTAGCCTATTCGGTTAGTCCCGCGTCGAAAAATCGCTCTTTGTATAAAGGCCCGTTCACACCAAAACCGCGGCGATTGTCCGCGCGGTTCCCGCGTCGAAAATCTTTCCTACGTTTACTTAGAGTTCAGACCAAAACCGCGCGGAAAAACCGCCGACGGGAAATCGCTGCGGTCGCCGCAAGAATGGCTCCCTGGCAGATTCTTTCTGCGGTTCCCGCGCTGTTTATCAACTGTGCTACATTTCTCCCCATACATCTCATGAGAAGCACGCGTAGGCAGCCTCTAAAGCCATGGCCACCGACAGCAGTGAAAGACTCACAAATCAAGGTCTGACAGACTACAGGAGAAATGACTTAAAAGAAGACATATTATGGTCTGGTATAGCAAACAAACTTGTTGGTACATTGTATTTCAGGTATTATAAACAGTCGCGGGCGACTACCGCATTGGTCTGTACCTACTTTTTCGCGATCGCCGCCGCTGTTCCCGTCGCGATGCCTCGCGCGGTTTGGGTGTGAACGGGCCTTTACGATTATCGCTGGAGAGAAGGTTCCACGCATCGCTGTCCAGCGTCAGCAACCGATTTTGCCCAGTGGTGACTACTAAGTGGTGACCAACCAAAGACAAGGGCAGTCATGGCAGTTAGTCTTGGGGCATATTTTCTTACCAGTTCCGTTGCTATGACGGCAACACGGATAAATGTACAGATACAATCTCGACACTCAACTAAATTACAATCTGAACTCACTATCTCACGGGAGAATGCAGTAGTCCGTAACTGAGTTAACGTTTTTCCATTAAACTATTTCTTTTATTTGTTTATGGTTTTTCGCTGTGAAAGATTCAGCCGTTCAAGCGGAGATGTGGCAATAATTGCTCATGCAAGGAGTAGGCATTCGGAGCGAGCAGGCAAATTAGTTTCATACGTCGGATGAAGACGGTGGAGGCGTTTTTTCGACTCTCAGTCATGTCAGTGTGGATGGGATGCGTACTGGGATTACTCGGCGTTGTAAGTTGGAGCTCTCTCTCTCTCGGCTGTCTTGCCGATTTCCGGCGATCGCGTCGATTTCCGCAGCCCGACGGCACAGACGTCGCTGACTTCGGATCAACTTTGTTTGTGAGTGTGACATGGACGCGCATGGCGCAAGTTTAGGACTGGAAAAGTAACAGTCGAAGGAATAGTGAAATTGCGTGATTTCGAAAATGATGTTTAATCAGCGAGGCACGTTACCGGTAAGTCGGGAGCTGCGGTTGTTGGCGACCAATCAGCAGCCGCGGTTTTTATCAAGTAACCATGGCGCAGACGAAATGTTAGACTGACTGTATAATTAGATGACCAACAAAGATGACAGGGTTGACTTTTCGATCGACATGACATGATTTTTATCTATATTTCAGGTTTGTTCGCGTGGTAGAGTCGTTCATTCGTAAGTTACGATTTCTTGCGACGGCAGATTCGATCCCTCCCGAATCTTGTGAACCAGTCTGGATATTTTTCATCTGATTTTGCTGGAAAACTATTCGCATTTTGCGCTCATTAGTTCGAAAACCGGCAAAAATCTTTTCATGAGCGTTGACGTCAGAACTACAGGTGTCTTCCGCTACCAATGATTAACACAACGCCACCGGAACTACCGGCCAGTCCAAGAACTACTATAGAATACTATGATGCGACGGAGTATTCCGCGACTGAAGGAATAATAGAAGCCTTCGTTTTGACCATTATTTGTGTCGTTGCGACCGGCGGAAATATTGCATTCTGGTACGTCATTTGTGCAGATGTAACTCTACGGACTACGTCGAATGTTCTCTTGTTGTGTTTGAGTTCGGCAGACATCCTCGTGTCCGTTGTCGACATGCCCATCGCCGTCGCGACAATTCTAAACCACGGTTGGCCATTCTCTGATACCGTGTGTGTTGCAGTGGGTTTCCTAAACATGATCACGTTCATTGCCAGCGTTATGTCGCTTGCAACAATAAGCATCAACCGGTACATCCTGGTCTGTCGCCCTATACGCTTCAAGACAACCTATACGAAGAAGAATGTGGCGGCCATGATTATGGGTAAGTAGGCTTGTTTTCCGTGATGAAAGACGGTGTTGTTCCTTTCGCCGCTTTTTTTATTTTTGATCGTCTTATGAGGGAGAGAATCTTGTATATTTTTGTTCGTGGTGAGGCAGAGCACTCAAAGAATGTGCGGTAGTCTGCGGGTGACTGATTCCTGCTCCTGTGTCGTCTGCTCTCCTTACGACATCCTCTGAAGTGGACAGCAGGCGCGGATCCCGGGAGAATGGTGAAATTGCGTGATTGCAATGTTTCTAGCACAGTGCGCCCATTCTTTTCCGAAATCTTGGATCCGCCCCTGGACAGATTCACTCTCTGATAATGCCATCGGAAATCTTTCATGAGTCGCGTATTCCTTTTCGCCTAAAGAGGGTTCCTTAAAGAGGGCTCCCAACAAGTTCGAAAACGCAACTTATAAATCCGTCTGCTACTTTATCGACGTTTTTCTCGTTTTCTCTTCTCCAGGAGTGTGGCTCCTCGCGTTGTCGCTGGCAGCACCCCCTCTCTTTGGATGGGGAACCTATGGCTATCTTTCGGGACAAACAATCTGCTTCTGTCAGTGGCGTTCCAGTATCTCCTACACCTTCTTCATGGTCGGAGTCTGTTTCGGCGGACCATGTTCCGTCATGTCTTTCTGCTACTACAAGATCATGTCCACCTACCGCAGCAGTCAGCGCCGCGTCCGCACGAAACAAGATGGCAGCATATCTAGGACTTCCGACGACCCGAAGTTAGCCGTAGTGACGCCGCATCAGGCCGGTGGTGGTGAAGCTGTAAACAACCAAAGGGCCAGGAAGAAAAGACAAAGGAAGGAAGAGGAAAAAAAACTGACTAAGTCCCTTCTTGTCGTTATTTTCGTTTTTGTCGTCTGCTGGCTGCCATTTTGTATTACCATGTTCTGGAGTGTTTTCACCAGTTACCCTGTTCCGCGTGTCCCGGATGTCATCAGCCTCCTTCTGGGTTTTATGAACAGCGGATGTAATCCAATTATTTATGGAGTGATGAACCATCGTTTTCGACAGGGATTCATGCGTTTGATGAAATGCAAATGTTTCGACCGCGTCAGCAGACGGGATTCCGGCACCGTTGTGTCCATGGCCCCCACACGGGCAACGTTGCCAGAGCCGGCGCCAGGCAGAACTAAAGATGTATGACGTCACTTCCGGTGCCTTAAAGGAGTGCAATTGGCATAGTGTTAACGATGTATTGAGGATCTTCCCAGCAGGGCGTGGCATTTTATTACACTGCAGGATTATTTATTTGGCCGGGTTTATTTGGCAAGCATGCTTGCCAAACAGTTCCCTTTTTCGTCCTTATTTAGCAAGCATGCTTGCCATCTAATGCTGAAAAAAGCCCCTATTTGGCAAGCACGTCACGCCCCCTAATGAATATTAATCAGGATATGTGCTTGCCATATTATTCAGCACGTTCGGTTATTGAGCAAGCAAATACATCTACCGGTATATGCAAGTTATTTTGGAGGAAATTTTAACCTATCCAGGTGCAAGCAAGGGCCAAAGGAGATCAGTGTGTGTGGGGGGGGGCGCAATTACACAGAGTAAAAACTTGATGTTCATGTTGTACTTTTTGAGAGGCACGGCGCTGATTTTAAGCAGGCGGCGGCGATAAATATGAGAGTATTTTTATCTGGAACTTACTTAACGGGACCCAAACAACAATATTCAAGTCAAATTCAAGTCAATGGCAACCACACCTATGAGCATTGCCTACTGTGGCCAATGAGGTCACCATCCGGCAGTCGTTTGTTGGCATCCTCGACTGTTCGGGTCTATTTTTGTAGGAAAACACATAACGTTTCTTCTTGATATGCCTTTTCTGAGAGAAAAAGAAAAAGCAACAAGAGAAAGGGAAAAAATAGAAAACAAATGAAAAAATCACGAGTGAGACCACGCGAGTTTCGAACCTCCGACAGGCGCGGATCCAAGGGGGGGCAAACCCGGCCCGTGCCCCCTCTATTTTGTGGAAAATCTTTAAAATTGACCGGGAAATTTCGGAATTTTGAAAAGGTGTTAAAATTTGACCGAGGTTTTCCATGATGTGCGCCGGCTGTGCCCCCTCTTTCCCGTGATTCTGGATCCGCCCCTGCTCCGACGTTCAGGTTGTTGAGCCGACATCCTGTGCACTACGCTAATCAAAACTGACTGCAGATGGGCGGAGGATATTTGTTACCTGGTTCAGGGCAATGCGTGTAACCCGACGTTTAAGCCAAACTTCGCGTACTGTTTGGCAAACCAGGCTCGATAAATAGACATTTTCTTCTGAAAATCGCTTGTTGGTGGCTCCCTACCGCAAGGCACCCTCCACCACACGCCACTGTTTCCCCTGCCAGCTGCTCAGCGCTGCATAATTAATGAGCTAGACGTGCGTCCAAGACTACGCTTTTACTGCATACACAGCAGTTAGCTGTGCAAATAAACAGTTCGATGCCTTTAACGCCGTATTAATCTTCGTTGGAGGCATAGCCTGCCCCGAATCACAACTTTTCGGTGCCTTTTGGCGAGGGCTACGAAGGCGAGTCGGAGGACTCCATCTTCGTCTAGATACTGTTTGCATAATTAATGGACTCTAATTAGGCCACAGGAATATGTATCGTTGAAGCAGAAGGGTCCCTTTGGGACCCTTACTGACAACACTTGTATTACAGTCTGCAATACAAGTGTTGTCAGTAAGGGTCCCAAAGGGACCCTTCTGCTTCAACGATACATATTCCTGTGATTAGGCCTTAATTTTCATTGGTCCATACTGATCGGTGGTCATGAATATTCACTAATGTTTGCTTGCCATTTAAGACTAATTTCTGTGTATTCGGCAAGCATTTGCTTGCCAAATAACCACTTCCTATTTATTTTTCTGATTTGATCGTCGACGCGTTATCAAGTTTCCGTGCCAGATAGATTGCTGGTCAGGTTGTAATATCCGCGTTCAGCGACAGATCGAATAATCCATGGTGCTTTTATATCTGCTTATTGTCACTCTGGGATCATTCCAATCTGGCACTTAAAGGGAGACATGCGAAAAATATTGCCCGGCGGGCACAAGTTGTCTGAGTTGTAGCGCCGTCTGTTAAAACACGGTGACACTACGCTATATCACAGGCCCCTGTGGAGCTATTAGTGAGCTTAGAACACGTATCTAACCAAAAAACACAAGTTTGTAAAAAACACATCCCGAGCTCACGAATTTATGAGCTCGTGGTGTGTTTTTAGATACGTGTTGTGTTTTTTAGATACGTTTGATTAGAAAAGTGTTCTTAACTCACTGATAGCTCTACAGGCGCCTGTGATATAGCGTAGTGTCACCGTGTATTAACAGACGGCGCTACAACTCACACAACCTGTGCCCGCCGGGCAATATTTTTCGCATGTCTCCCTTTAA
>NMRB01000161.1:93821-156490 GCA_002633025.1 Notospermus geniculatus
TCACTTACTTTCTGATAACCTGTGAGTAACTGACTTGGTTGTAGCTCGCTGACACCTTTGTGGCTTCCACTGAGTTATCCTCATCTTCTAGTCGCTGAAAGGAGTAGAAACAGAAAGTTTAGGGGTCGTTCATTAATTTGAGAAGGACAGACCGATCTATGGTCAAACCCTCAAACCCCTGAGGGTTTTTTCATACAAGTGGCTCTCATGTCTCAATGGGCAATTCACCTCAGTAAATTCAGCCTGCAGTGTTAAAAAAAAGCTGTGAAACCATTACAGAATTGATTTGAGAAAACTTACACTATTCGAGTCGAGTATCTTGGCATCATCAGGCTGTTGTTCTGAAATAAAGATCAACTTTCATTATGCAACGTAATTGAAGTTAGCAAAGTGCAAAAAAGAAACAGCTTCAAGCATATCATATTGTGATATATTATTATTATTATTATACAATATTTATATACCACTTTATTCCTAAGGGCTCTAAGGTGCTGTACATAAAACAAAACGATCACATCACAATTCGAGACTTACCCAATATAGGCCCTTGGAAATTGTCAATCATTTTTTGTGCTGCATGAATACTTTTACCAGCAATCTGAAAAAAGAGAATCGGTCAAGTAAAGATGAATTGAACCTCTGTGAGACACATTTGGAGCTTTCAGATATTCCCAAATTGAGTGATTTCCAGAATATTGCGGCCAACCTTAACATGAAGACCAATTTAGGACTGAACATCCGTGTCCTTAATAAAGGGGTGTCCTCCTGGCTGAGGTGTCCCATGGCAGAGGTGCCCTCCTGGCTGAGATGTCCCCCGGGTAGAGGTGTCCCCCTGGCAGAGGTGCCCTCCTGGCTGAGATGGCCCCCGGGCAGAGGTGTCCCCCTGGCAGAGGTGCCCTCCTGGCTGAGATGTCCTCCTGGCAGAGGTGTCCCCCAGGCAGAGGTGTCCCCCATGCAGAAGTGTCCATCAGCTCGGTGAAGCGATATGATTGTAAGACAACTATGAACTTACAGCAAAGAGATCTTTAATCTTCTTCCTGTAATAATCCGTCTCCGAAGGCGCAGGATGGCTGGTACTCGATCGACTGGAGAAGATATCCAAATGCTGCGGCCCCCTGGTGGTGATAAAAGGAAACGGCCGTTAATATGCTAACAAACGTTTACTCTGAGCAATAAGTGGAAAAGGCTAATGGTAAATACTAGGCTCAATGTCAAGGTCATATTAATTATACAGTGTCAAGGTCATATTACTGAATTCATTATGAAGGTCAACCAATTAGTTACCTCAGTACTTTATGTTGCCCAACAAGAAACTCCAGCTTCCTTGTCCAAGGATCAATGAAGCACGACCAAGTCGTCTCCACCGTGATAAAATCATCATTCTTCGCTCGGAGGCGGTACGGCTTGCTGCAGGTGGCACACGTCCCAGCCTTAATAACTGGAAGAATAAACGAATAACCTGACTGGAAACTTCAGCGTTGTAACATCCGAGATTCATCATGAGATTCATCACAGCAAGGGTAACTTTTCCCCCTCCCCGAGCCCTCTGGTTTCCTCCTTCACAACTTTAAAGCCGCACAGTATGCACTGCTAATCACTTCCAGTTCGGCCTAAATTTAGTGCAACCTCATTTACAGGCATGCGTAATGTATAGAACCATAGAACCACACATTATAGCATTATCCTGTATCGAGGTTCGGGAAATCCTCAATGCTGCGTGTAGTCTTGCGCAGCCAGCCGTTTCGTTCCACAGTACTGCTATACGGATTCCCAGATTCGAAACAGCGGCTGGCTGACCGAGACTATGCTCGCCGATTATGACCCATCTGTATATACTGTGCGGCTTTAACTTGGCCAATACTGTCAAAAGAGCTATCACTATTTTTGGCATTCAGCCCTTTGATGAGCATCGAAAGTTCCACATTACTTGAACTTACCTGCTTCGTACATGTTGTAAAGGTCGGCCATGTCGTTAGGGTGATACAAGTCAAAAATAGACGCATTTTCGATGTCTTGTGGCAAATATCCCAAGTACTGTATTGTGCTGAAATAAAGTTCAAAGCTGCATCAACAATTTTGTCCGAAAAACAGACCTCCCTTGGTTTGAAGGGGGCTCCCACAAAAGAACACACAATTCATCATAATGTCCTCAAAAGTGTGGGAACATTGCAATTTTGGTCATCCTGCATTGCTCTTAACTCTTCACTACGACGGCCAAATTAGACGTTTTTTTAAACAGGAATAATATTTGCTGTACCAACCTGGGATGCATGTACGTATACAGACAGTATGTACTGTGTCGTGTACTGAAGATTGCCATGTCTGGACATTCCATGGGAACTGAAAATGAAAGAGGGAAACTGTAGAAGAGGATAGGCAGATATCCCAGACCAGAACTTGCCATTTCAATCGATCTTTTACCCACACCTTGCCATTTTAATCAAAATTTTTAGCCGCAAGTTAGAGGCACTGTTTTCCTTCTCTGTCATACACTAAACATAACCGTATAAAACATATTGTTACACTACTGCTTATCAACCTCGCCCCATGTAGAGTAACTCTTGTTCCTAGGGTATCCACATATGCATTGTATTGTAATCATACATTCTCCAACACTGGGGTGAAAGGCAAAACTACGGTATTGAAGAGTGATGCAATCACCACCAGTGGTGCCGGGTGTGCACAAAAAGTGGCAATATCGTGGCCCTTTAACTCCTCTTTTTAACCAATCTTCCATACTTTTGCCATTTTAACCAATCTTCTACCCATCGGCCATTGGTGTAACGCTTGGAGCCCAGGGTGAGGACGTCGCATCCCGGTTACCAGGTCACTGAACTACTTGGCGTCTTTAACTTTCATGTACGGTAACCAAGGTTTTAGTTGGATAAGTGCACACATGAACACTCACCCTTGTACGCTGGAGCCACTTGAGCACAGCTCAGAATGTAGTAATTGAGTGTCTTTTTCTTCGTTTCCGCCGTCTCATCTTCGACACTTTTTGATCCGACCACAATGTTAGCATGTACTGTAAGATACTGAGTACTCTTGACGCTGAAGCCGTGATGCAAACTTCTGAAATGTCTACAAGCAGAACGAATGGAAGAGAATTAGTTCAGGTTTTGTTAAAATATCCATAAATGGGCCGCACAGGAGTGCAATTTTGCCTCCAACTAAGGAGGTTTTTGCCTCCTAGGTGCAAATGTCATCGTATGCTGTGGTCGGAGGCAGAGGCGGAGACGGATTTTTTGCCTCCAATGCAGATCAAACATGACGAAATGACGTTACGCCGCATCTAAAGGAGACAAATTTGCAATCGTGTGCGGCCGCTGATGCACTGTGTGCGGTGACAGGATGTTCCGACAAAAAACTCCTATGGAGGCAACGTCGGAGACAAAATTGTACACGTGTGCGGCAGCAGGCTTAAGGACTCTCCCATATGAAGCCGCTGGCATGAGATGGGTTCAAACCCATGACATCCTTGACAGCAGGAGCTGATGTTGTCACTGTGCCATTCTCACTACTTCAGGATTTCAAACACACCGGACAGATGATTGAATAAAATAAGACAAAGTCCTGTCACAAATGCACAGGAATTATAAACACAACATACCTTAGCCTAAAGTATACTTCTCGTGGCCCTTCAGCCAGACCCGACGGACATCCTGAAAATATAACATTCGGAATCAGCGACTAAGGCAAAAGAGCAACTCAGGCCACTCAGTAAAATGACTTTTCAAACTGCTACTGTAAACCGTGAAATTTTCGCGTGCGTTTTATTTTCGCGATTTTTTTCGCGCTCGATGGTCAAAACGCGAACATAAATCGCGCGAAAATCATTGGTTCTTGAGGTTTTATGAAGCTGAAGGGTTCCAATCGCGAAAAATTATTCTTCGCGAATTCGTAGAACTGAAAAATCGCGAACATTTAGCGCCGCGAAAATTTCACGGTTTACAGTATTCCTCACAAATGGTTTTTGTTCTAAATCAGGTTTTCAGGAAAGACCTGTCGTCTGTTAGGAATTTGCTGATTTAAGACAGGTACCTGTTCAAGATGTTTTTTTCAAGTAACAATGGACACACCAAAGGGCCATTTCCACCACATCGGATTCCACCGTAGTTGCGGCAAGCGGTCCGGTTTTCACAGGGTTTTGGATCATCCCTCGATAGTTCAACAACATGTGGCGTGTTAATTATCCCAATGCCTGTGAAAACCCTACACCGCTTGCCACAAACCTTTCGCAGAATCCCTGAAGTGGAAATGGGCCTTAACAGTGCTGTAGGGACGAAAACTTGTTTTGCCACGGTCAACTGAACACAAGGCCAGGAATTAGCGCCACCTACCAGCGTCAACGGCTTCCTCATCGCTGGAGCTCTTCAATCCCTGGATGCAGAAGGAGACTGTCTGTTGATCTCGGTGGTGGATCAGGGGCTGCAGTGCATGCCCGCTGAGGTAGCCCTGAAAAAGATATCAATAATATTAACCCAATAGAGCCTGCCCATGCCGCCATAAACCGCCCTGCCGTGAGTTGCCTAGAAGACCACGCCCACTTTTTGACGAACACTCCCATCACATCTAATGTAGAAATCAGAATCATCAATTACTGCCGGGAGCACCACAAACCGCCATATGCCGATACCACCATAAACCGCCTTGACTCATTATACATGTTTCTATTCAACATAATTAGTGGGATTTTGTGGCGGTTCAGGGCGGTGTAAGCTACAGATGGAAAGTGCAAAAAATAGGCGGCTCTATCGGGTTAAGCCATGGGTCACATAGTCCTACCTCATCAGATTTCCAAAAGATATTTTAGAATCTGGACTTGTTTTTCAGGTGGGAACATGTAACTTCCAACTTGTTGACAAAAACCTTCAATTTGTTCGGTCACTTACCTTGGGATACCCCAAGAGTTGTTCCAATTCACCAGAACATTGGATAACAGCTCCCTTATGGACGGCAAGTAGATAGTTCTGGAAAATACAACAATGAATTAAACAAACGACAAAGATTATTTCCAAAATCTAAACTAGTTATGAACTGTATGGTACTGACTAGTTTTAGTTAGGTCACAAGATTTTGCTGAAATTCCTCGAGTAATTTCTGCTCCAGAGCTGAGAAAATATCGTAGATATTCGCTTCTAGAGTTGCCTGTAGAAGGAAGAATTCCCAAATTTTCTGGTAATATTGTGAGTTGGACATCACAAATTAATGAGTACCCCGGTATTCGCTGCCCAGAAGATGGGTGTGGGAGCAAAGGCACCCAAAATTAGGACCACCAACGGCACCATTGCTCGAGGATAGCTGCTACAGACACACTCACATTTGTGGCCGAAGCCCCCTGCTTGGTTTTGAGTACGTCGTTTATCTCCTCAATTGTGAGTTGGAATTCCGTACCAGTCGTCCTGGCACCTGAAAAAAGACATAAAAGAATCCAATAAGTGGACAAGCAAATGAACTCTAAAAAAAGAAAAAGGCCTAAGTTTGGGTTTATAGTCTGATATCAAGAATGCAGAGGTTCTCATCCGACTTTACACTTTAACCTCAGTCTATCCTGAAACCTTTCAGTAGAACTCTGATGAGCTGCTCATTCAGCGCTACAGTCTGATCATTTCCGACCGGTACCCATTTATACACTTGGGTGGAGAGAGGCCAGTAAGGCAAAGAGACTTGCCCAAAGTCTCACGCCACAGTGAGATTCGAACCTGGGACCCTCTGACCGCTAGTCGGAGACCTGAACCACTACACCACCGTGGCTTCTTTCAAAGGTGTCCTTAACAGAGAGGTGTCCGTTAAGGAGGGTCCACTGCACCTATTTTTGAAACATCCTTGAAGCAACTAGAAATTGACTTACCAGTCAATTTGAAAGACCGCCCTTGGAAATTGGGAGCTAAGACACAGTTGATTGATCGAGAATTATCGAACGGCCAGGGTTGGTGCCAGGTTTTTGAAATAGGGAGAATAAAAGTCTCCCATTCCTAAAAGCAGAGACTTTTTTCCAAAGAGGGAGACTTGGCTTCTCCCTACTAACTTCAGAAGGAGAAGCTGTAAAGGTCACTACTACATGTATTCAGTGATAAACTGAACTATGTGCTATGTACTGCCAACAGGGTCAAATAACAGGTATGTGGCGGACCAGAAAGGGATTGACTCTTCCCCACATCCATTGAATAATCAATCAAGATAGGAACCAGTCCAGGGTGATCACAACGCCATCTTCAGCATACATGAACGAACTATGCACATGTGTAATGTTAGCTGTATGCTGTATGTAAGTGATAGTAATAGTACTATGAATTGCCTGAAGATGGCATTTCAGTCAACAGTTTGAAAAAATGACAAATTTCACCCAAATTTCGCACTATTTGTAAACGGATGACCCCAAGAATCAATAGGGTTCTGTGTAATGTGCATATCTATAATTCCTGAAAGTTTTACCGCGATACATGGCGTTTTTCGTTAGTTATCGTGCTGAAACCGCAGATTGGATGGAGAGATCCAGAGAGAGAGAGAGAGAAATTCAGTAAAAACAAGGAAGACCGCCCCATTGATGGGGGCGGTCTTAACTAAGGTGTGTGTTCAAAACTAAAACGTACGTGCCAATCCTGTAAAATTTGAAGCGCCCTTCTGCTGGGTTCATGTCAACCATCACATTGGTAATTGACACCTCATATCGCCATAACGACCAATGTCACTTATCACAGTGACTTTTTATCAATATTGCCACGAATGCTACCGCAATACAATTTACCAACGAATATTACAATTGAAAAGACGATAATGTCTTCATGATTAATCGCAACCCGTTTGATCGCCAAGCCTCGAGGTTATTAATCATCTCTTCGGCATGACGTGCGGATCACAAATTAACAATGTCCTCGAAAAACAACATGTCAAATGTTGCAAAATGTGCACGGCGCAAATGAAGATTATGTCGCAATAGTTTCTGACGTTGGCATTTTTTGCAAACAGGAAATAGGATTTCTGGTTACGTAAGTTTCCAAGTCAGGAAATGGTGACTTATAAAAGCAACTCAGTTTTCCAATGGTCCAGATTTACATAAGTCTGTGTTAAATGGTAAAATGCAGTACCGTATTATGCAAATGTTTTTATCTGACTCTTTATCTCAAATGTTTTAACTAAATGTTTTAAACTTAAATGTTTTAAATTAGTTATATCTTATGTCAATCCAATGCAAGATAATGTTTTTTTTGTAAAGTGCTTAGAAAATGCTTTTAGCGTTCAATTTAGCACTAAAATATAATAAATATTATTATTATTATTATATTTTCGCGTGGATTAATATTCGCGTCAGGGCAGGGAAAGGAACTGACTGAGTTGTTGGGAGGAAACTTTTATGCGTGTATTAATATTCACAGTGAAATTTTGAAATCGCGATTTTCGCGAGAATTTTTACGCGCGAAAATATTTGCGTGTACGGTATTTGAGATCAGTGGGGGCATGAACCATTAAAGTAACAGCTATACTCTAAGTTACCTTGCATATGTAGTACAAGACAAAGCTATTGCTTTAATCAACTAGGACCCATGTTCCCGAAGCCATCATAAGGTTAACGATGTCGTTACGCTATGCATTTTCCCAGTTTTAACAACATCGTTAACCTAACGATGGCTTCGGGAACACGGGCCCAGACTCCTGCGGGTTGTATGGAATTAGTCCAGACAGTCAAAAATGACACACTAAGAATAATTTCGTGGCCCACGAAATTCACAATTTCAAATTTTGTATTTTTGCAGATTACATCCATAGATAAGCCTAGCTTTGCAGTTGACCTGTAACAGATTCAAGATGTGGCTTTTGATTCCCTTTTCAGACATCTTGGCTGGCATGATCAGATCGCTTTAAAATGGAGGGACTGAAGACAGACCATGCTTCCATCAAACTTCAGAGTGATTTCCTGACTGAAACACTCTATTTCTAATCTTTCGGGGTCATTTTTACCCAGGAATCTTTGGGGAACATGGTGGCAGAAAGATGAGTTCATTACTGGGAGGTCACAGGTTCGATTCCCAGTCAAGTCACCACTTTGTATTCTCAACAGAGGCCTTGCAAATGACGTCACAAGCCGCCATGTTGAGGGGCACATGCTGCAGAGGCGCAGCGAAATGAGCCGTGCATGCCCCAATTACGTTATGTCAAACAACGCCGTGGCGCACTTCATGCAACGGTCGGCTCACACCTCTGAACCCTGTGCACTCCAGCATGGCCGCCAGGATGACGTCATTGCAAGGCCTCTATTAAAAGGATAAAATGAGTGCTGAATGAGCTGCTTCTTGAGTTCCCAACAAAGGTTTTTGGAGAGAATTTGATTGTGAAGCGCTTTGAGACTATATTGCAGAAAGTGCTTTATAAAACCATCACTCACCTTCCAATTGTTTTATTTTCTTCAGCGCTTGCTTCAAAGCAAACACTGTACTCGATTTCTTCTTATTCTCCGTGTTGGACGGTAGCAAATGTTTGAGTTTACGTAAACATTCCTTCACTTTGTCCCGCTTCTGGCGTCTGCTATCATAAGACATACAGCTACTGTAAACAGAGAATGGCGAGAGGTGAATTCGACGCTTCGAATCAGCAGTTGATATGATATGTGACCCTCCACAGCAAACCCAGTCGCATGTCGCTCAGAAGGTGAGCTGCAACGAACTAAGATGACACCAGAAGAGAATGGAAGAAATAGATTATTTCAGATTTCATAACAGGCAGACAATATTGAAAGTGACAATGAGTTGGTCTCAACCTGCCAAGCTAAGAGCGTCATGCGACTGGTTTTGCTGCGGAGGGTCACATATATGATGTATTTGATTTTTCCGTCAGGGCCGAAGCCATAGCATTATTGACCCTAGTAAGTATGGAGGAGGCCGTCTCAAGCTACCCCCATGTTCCTCACTTTACGTTGGATAAGGTATTTGCCCTTGCAAAGACACAGGGTACAAGGCACCACGCTTACTGTCCCATGCGACGGACAACAGACTTGCAGAGCAAGGGATGATTAATCCCACATGGCCTGCACTGGATTCCAATCGGGACCTGCCGCTTGCTAAGCGGACGTGATAACCACTACTCTCCATTCCAGTTCCGAGTGGCGCGAGGTTTATCAACGATAGCTCCACAACGCCTGGGCCAAATTTGACATACCATACATCAATTGATTTGTCTTTTTTGGCGCTACAGCCATCATCGCTGTCATTTTCCCACAAAACGTGACGGAAAAAAGTTCCTTCACAAATCACAGTTTGTGTTGACGGCCGAAATGGCGGCCATTTTGAAATGACGCAATGCATCGCACACGTGTAAACTGCACTGAACACCATGGCGAAATGAAATGGGTTTTGAGAAAGAGATCCATTATGTCGGCCTTACGCGAAAAATTAAGATAGCAGAAAGATACCGGCAAGAAAGACAAGTCGATTGACGCATGTTTCGTCAAATTTGACCCAGTCGTTGCGGAGCTATCGTTGATAAACCTCGCGCCACTGGGAAGTGGAATGAACTGTAGGCCATCAAGGCTCAACATCACATTGTGGCTGCCAGTTTACTCACATCCTATGGTATTGATTGAAAAGTATTTGAAGAAAGGTTGTTAGGAACAACCATCAACCATCAGAGAACAATTTCTTCAAACTCTTTCAATTTCGCTCCCATAGTTGTGAGAAATGCTACAAGAGATCTTATCTGGGCAGTGTTTCCGCCAGAGGGGGGGATGGGGGGGGGGATGAATCCCCTCCTCAAAAATTTCAAGGAGGGGATATCCCCCCCTCAAGTTTGCAGACTAACCTTTTTCAAATATCACTATTTTCACTTCAGTAGGCCTAGTGTTTTTCTTTAATTTGTCACATTTCAAATGCAATTTTCATGCAGAAGGAAGACTAATTTTGCATTTTGGAGTGTAAAAAATGACTCTGGAGGCCATTTTTAACCAAAACCCCCCCAAAAAAATTTTTTGAAAACATTTTTTTTCTCCCCCCCCCCTCCTTGACAATCCTGGCGGATACCCTGCTGGGGGTCGAAATAAGACGATGTCGCAGACCACTCACCTAGTATAACTTCCTGTGTCTAGTTCCTCTCCGTTATCACTGCTAAGACCAGAGAAGGATAAAGAGCTGCTCGATCTGAAATGAAATGTGAAAAGTTAATGAAAAGAAAAGGTCCCGAGTTGTGAGCAGCTGACGGGGGTGGTACATGTCTCACTTGGGAGACTTCTCCATTGATTTCATAAATAAAGACCATTTTAAGAGGTCAGTAGTTACTTTTGGTTATTGTGGGGATTCATACTTCGTCAATACCGAACATTTTGGCCCTCCACAATGGCCCAGTTAGGACTACAACAACCTTTAAAGATGATTGAATGACCAATTGTTTTTTAAACAATGAAGAACCCGTGCTAAACAGCAGGGATTGACATAAGCCAAGGCCATTTTCCAAAACACCCTTGATGGCCCTCTATTCTAATCCAAAGTGATTGTTGTCCAAGGTCATGGATGGTCAATTTCAACTAGACCCAGTTTATTATCACATTTATCAAATGAAGGCACACAATAGGCCAAGGGTCAGCCAGCCATGGCCCTGGACACTTTAGAGGGCCAGCAAGGGTGTTTTGGAAAATGGCCTTCGCTTATGTCAATCCCTGTAAACAATGTCGTAGGCCTAACTGGGCCTTACAAAAACTCACTAGTGTGAAGGCCTCCACCCACTAGTGCATTCCACACTGCATTTGGCAGCGAATTTGTTATGTTCCTCCACTGCTGTGCCTGAAAATCACACCCAACCCAATGTGGACTTCCGTGTGGAGGCCCCACCATTTGCTACTATAGCACTACTTGAACTCTCTTCGTAATGCCCATGAATGTTGTGTCTGGGTACCGGGAGTGCATCGGGCCACCTCCCCTCCCCACCCCCACCCAGCTTCCATCCCACCCCACCTCCACCCCACCCCCAGGGCCAATTGTTGCATATAATCCAATCAGAGGGCAGATGATTTCATTTTTCAATCTTTTGTTTTTTGCCTCTGTCAAATTTACTGAAATGCATTTAGGCAAAAATGAGAAATAAATTTTACCATCATGTTCACCGAAATGACTGAGGGTCTAAAATGAACTTTCCAACCATCCTTGACACCTACTAACACTAATCACCAGATATTACCAATACCCAGTAAAGGTGCTTTGTTTGAGAGATGAATCACGTATTAGTTAATCAGGAAATCGAAATAGCACCTTGCGAGTGTCACTTTCATTAACTTCCCACATCCTCCCTGATAAAAATAGCAACTTAAATGCGTCACACCTCCGGCAGTTTTCAGACTCGGAGAAGAAACCCGGCCGTTGTGAGGAGAAAAAGACGTTGCTAGGTAGTCATATAATGTTGCAGTACGCCCTTTGCATCCAAATAGTCATAAAATGTATCGAGTAACGAGGCACCAAAATGACGTCAATCCTGTTAATTTTGCCACGTTCGTCTGTCCGTTTTTATTCCTGTCACATGTTCGACAATGTGTTCAAGTCCTTTTAAGCTTTGAAAGAATTGTAACATTGGAAGGTAAACAATTCAAGATTTTGAAATCGTTTAAAAAGAACAAAAATTCGACCCCATCCAACCCATTATTAGTAAGTAGTTTTGCCAGTAACTACCGGTACAAAATTTTTGGACTCTACAAGTTACTTCGTCAAAGTCACTGCCCTGTGATTCATCCACTACGCAGCGCTGGTATCAATCCGACCAAAACCGTCCTTTTTTCAGTTAACTCTAGCCTAAAATAACCAAATTATTCTGCTGGAATTCTGTCAAAACTGAAACCATCATGCCTGTAAGGTTAACTTGTCGATATATCAGTTTTTCCCGATGATAATTCCATCACAGTAAAGAGTGCATATACCGGTACCGGGTAGATGTTTTCGGAAAAACTCCTGCAGAAAAATGGAGATGCATTTTCCGACAATATGATGTTATCTGAGACAAAAGTGACGTCATGGCATCTTTACTTTCGGTCAAATCAGTGGTAGCGCCACCTTGCGTCACGGAGGTTCCCCATTGTGCTACGGGTGGCAGGTCAAGGGTTCAAACCCAGCCCGGGCCATATGGGATTTAATTCCCGGCTCTTCAGTCCGTCGCATGGGACAATAAGCCGTGGTGCCTTGTACCTTGTGTCTTTGCAAGGGTAAGTAAAAGACCCCATCCAAGTGAGGAACATATACGCAAAAATTTTTCTGGGGGAGGCCCCCCAGACCCCCCGTCGGAGCCCGGATACCGCCACACCAATTGTCTCAGAAGTTGGAGAACACTGAGTGACGTCATGGCATCTTTACTTTCGGTCAAATCAGTGGTAGCGCCACCTTGCGTCACGGAGGTTCCCCATTGTGCTACGGGTGGCAGGTCAAGGGTTCGAACCCAGCCCGGGCCATATGGGATTTAATTCCCGGCTCTTCAGTCCGTCGCATGGGACAATAAGCCGTGGTGCCTTGTACCTTGTGTCTTTGCAAGGGTAAGTAAAAGACCCCATCCAAGTGAGGAACATGAGTAGCTTGTGATGGCCTCCTCCGTACTTACCAGGGCCAATAATGCTATTGCGTCGGCCCTGACGGAAAAATGAAATACAAATACAATACAAATTGTGCTACGGTACTTACTCTCCACAAGTCTGACCAAATGAACCGTAATTTGAGTCACTTCGTAAACTTTGGACATTCGATTTGTTTCCACTTTTATCCATCGCAAGTGGAATTGCACTTCTGAAATTAGACGAAAACGAGGAGGATTAGGAATCATGTGAAACTCGGGTGCAAAAAGGTAACTTTCCACTGATATCAAATCCGCTGAAGCCAGACACATGTACAGATTCACTTCTGAGAGATTTCCTCACTCTCGGTGTGATTTCAAAGGCTGGAACTGTTAGGGCAACTCCATTATAGGTTTTACGGCCTTTTGGCTTTTTGTTTATTGATGAGACTCTTTTCGGGACACCCCACTGTTCTACTTCCAAGTTCTTAAGTGAAATATTCTCGTGAAAGAAAACGTGCTGTGTTCGATCGCCCATCAATCAATGACCTAGATCTCATCAATGGCCTGGATAGATCTACTACACTCTCAATTCCTTCTCCATGTAAATACCGTATTTAACCTAAAAGACAATTTTTTAAAAGTTTTGGTCTCCTTTCTTCCGGTGCCATGACACTGCTCCATAAACGGCGGTGCACACTTGCGATTTTTCGTGCGATTTTCTAGGCGACCGGCCTTGCGACCACAGCAGCGACTGAACATATTTTCAGTTTTTGCTGACTCGTTTGCGACAAATGCTTCCTTGGAAGATCAGTGATGTCGCGGATGACATCACTGATCGACCTCAAAGGTAATTATTGCATGCGACGTAGTAGTCGCATCAGTAGTCGCCCCATTTTAGTCGCACGTGTGCGCCGCCCTTTAGGCACCTCTCAACTGGAGAATTTTCTTACAATAAATAAATTGGCTGTCTACGTTGTGGAAATGATGAATAGCTCAAATAGAGATGAAGGACTACAGCAGAGATGCCAACCTAAAAATTTGGCTGTATTTTTTCCTAAATTTTGGCCCGATGGCCATTTGTCAGTACCGGTAGTTTTACCGTTGCTGTCAGTAGTGAGGCATTTTGAAAATGATACTCCTGCGCAGGAATCGATCGCAGCGCCCTCGGAATCCCCGCTTTGGCGGGATTGCGAACTAAACACTATGTTTAGTTGAGGATATGGCCGCAGTGGCATTGCAATCGCCTTGGATAGAGCGCTGACAAAGCACAGGAATTGAAGTTCACAGAGTTTTTTCTTTATTTTTGTTTTCAATCAACGTAATTAACGTTTTTACGACGTAGTACCGTAATGGGTGGCCAAAATGCGGGGGAAAATACGGCGAAAAACGTAGGGTTGGCATCCCTGCTACAGTAGCACTCGCTGATGGCATTCTAGAGGACAGGAAGGGACCAGGGAAGGGGAGGAGGTCAGCTGGGGGTGGAGGGGGAGGCTGCGGGGGCAGTGGCTGCAGTCGGGAACAGGAAAATGTCTATCAATCGAAACTCAATGACCCTGAGGTCGCAGTGGGTGGATCTGAGAAATCATCCTGCTCAATTATTCCGTTAACCTTGAGATCCCAATAACTCGCCCGCCAAGTTGTGTTTGTAGGGACACCCGCTAACATCCCCCGACTCATGCTAGCCCTGATTTTGAAAGTTGTTTTGGAGAAACAAGGACAGGCAACAATAAAAAGTTGGACCATAAGGCCGGGGTCACACAGAGCTACACCTACACGGACATGACTTGCAAACAAAGGTTTCATTGTCATGAACCCTTTGTGAAGGCATTGTTCGCCGGCATATCCATGCACCGTGTAGCTCTATGTGAATTCGACCTTACGGTACAAAACATTTCGCAGTCAATTCTGCAAATTTTCTCTAAATAATGATAATTTTTGGCACTTTCATCAAAGAGCAGCTTAGCCCCAGCAACCCATTCTGGAGATAATTAGGATAGGGGTTCTTCAAATGCTCATGTCATTCCCTCTGTCAAAGCAGAACCCTTGATTACCACAACTTCAGAATGGACAACCCCTTGGGTAATCAGCTGCTTGAAAACACAAATCCCCCTCCCTCAAACTCAAGCTGATCACCCCTGGCATTATGGACTAAAATACAATGCTTTTGACACTTGACCAATATCCCCCACCAACAACAGACTCTCCTGCTTTGTCAATGGGCCGAATTTATAAAACATAGCAAAAGCTTACAAGCCTGAAGCCCCAAGGCCAAGCTTTTCTTGTCAAGGACAAGCACAAGCCAAGGAATTTGCTCACAAACATATTCAAAATCAATTGCTTAATCTAATGACCTTTTCTTATAAAGCCATGCAAAATTTTCTTTCTGATGAAGCAAATGCTCACAAGACAAAGCTTCTGCTAATTCTTATAGGGAGTTGCTTGTTCTATGAAGCAAAAGCGAAATTTTATAAATACCTCTTCAAGAAAAAGCCCAGAAAAAGCAAATGCTAATTTTTATGAATTCGGCCCATTGGGTCACATGAATAAAGACCAGCAAATGCTTTTACTTCGGATTTGTACAGCATTGCCTAGTGCACTGTATTGCAAAATTCAAGTAAAAGCATTTACTAGTCTTTATTCATATCAACCATTGTCTGAGCCGCAAGTGCATTCATTTATTGAGAGTATATTTTGAGTGCAATAATAATGTCAGGGAGGCTCATAGCACTTTCTGTTGCTATACATTCAAAACACTTCACATCAAACCCCGGTCTCTGGAAACGTTTGTTTCTGAGGATCAGGAAGTCAACAAAACGCAGCTCATTCAGCATATCACTTGATTCTTTCAGACTTTTCAGACAAGTTGAGAATTCAGGGTAGCAAACTCGCGACCCCTCAAACACGAATGGAGTTCGTAGGTCCAAAATTTGGCCACTACCTCCCCCACAATAATTCTACCCCAAAAATAACCCCATAAACAGTTTTAAATACGGTAACCTGCCAATTGCAATTAAGCAATATTTTCCGACCTACCGGTACCTACCACCACCTGTGATGATAAACTGATAAATGTACCTACTTACTAAAACTATTTCAAAATAACCAAATCCATGGCTCTGGTTTAAAACTTTAAAATTTCGAGAAATTGGGCGAGGCACAATATTTTGTTTCCATGAAATGATAACAACATATAATCCACCAAAAAACACGAAAAATCCTTTCTTCTTGAAAACAGACAGATTGGGAAATACACTGACATCATGCAAAAAACAATACCGGAAAGTGCCAAAATGTATTCCTTACAATGGTTAGAGTCCAAGGCCCAGAGCAGAGCCAACTTGATCCGTGTGACTCCATTGCTTTGAGTTGCTGCTATTGATCTGACACAGCCATAGTGTAAATCAAGTGTGTGTGTACCATGTGTGCAAGGATATCGTTCCAATGTGTAGGCTGTGCCAAGTTCTTGGTTTAGATCAACCCGAGCCTAAGCGGCGTCTGCTAGAGAAATGTGTGAGGTGTTCTGAATATACTAGTAAGAAGTAGTATACATTTGTTGTTGTATACGTACATAAATATGCTCAAAAAGATTTTTCCATATTAGGACTTGACTAGGAGAACACAAGGTCAAAGAACAGTTGGAAGACAACCTCACTTTGTATACATGTATATTTAAAGCTGTATTCAATCTGAAAAACGCAAATCATCGTCGCGATTCTTGACGTCAGTGCACGACGTCACGACGTGTAAAATGTACTGCGCTCCATCTGAATACATTAGAGCTCTCCCTGTCGTTTTTTCTAATGTGTGCTGAAAACTAGGCCTTGATTCTCTGAAGTACGTATCAGACAAGCATTTTGGGGACCTTCACAAGGCTATGAGACCTCTTTGTGCTATCTCGTAACATTTTGAAAATATCGTAAAATTCAATACTGCGGGGCTTTAACCAGTCACTGACACTTGATTCAATACAGGGTGTCCCAGAAAAAGTGTCCCTTGAATAATAGCTTTTCTATTGTTTCACCATATTGTTGAGGGGACACTTTTTCTTAAAGATTGCCAAAAAACATTAGAATTTTTGTGAACTGACACCTCAACGAGTCACGGCTGGAAAAGACACACCCCCTCCCCCCCCGACAATGAGGAGGGTACCAAGAACAATGAGGTCATCGCCACTTCTCCACGGAAAGATGTCGCTGCGACTGTATCAGGCCATTTCATTGTCTTCAGGACGTCATCTCCGAGGTGCGAGCACGAAGCCACAACCTCACGGTACTGTCACGTTGACGTTCCGTACAACGTCACTGTGAGAAGGGTTGATACGGTCACAGCGCCATCAAATGGTAGAAAAAGAATGGCTACATGTACAACCCCATTCGTACAACATGATTCGCACATAGAACAACTCATTCATGACAATTAATTCTTACCCGTTATATTGGTCACCAAAAACGGTCTGTCAGATGGCCAGAACCAAAGCTACCTAAGTTATTCTTTTTATTTGGCCTCATTTGCAGCCATGAAAAAACAATACGGTACTTACTTGGTGCCCATATTTTGTTTCGGACCATTTTTCCCCCCAGTAGGGGGCCTGCCATTGCTGCTTTCTTGTTTGGCGTCCATGTCCATCCTGTCTACGGATGACTGAAAAAAGTAAGAAAGGACAACTTTGTCATAATTTGACTCTTATGCCCGCTGGGGCGTAAGAGTTGCTGGTCATTTTTTTTACCGTCCACCACCATCTACTACTACTAGGCCTACCGTCCTCCACCGTCCACCATCCCTTTTCTACATGTATTGTTATTTTGACATTCTCCACCTCAATATTTCTTTAAAACATCTTTTTCTTTATTTTTCTCTCAAAAAATAATGTAAACCCCATCAGAATCACTAATCACATCGCAGAATAGTCAGCGCAACCGTCGGACGCGCCAGGAACCAGGTTTGATGACAACATCTTTCCATTCCAGAACCCACCGTCCGACGGTGGCGCTGACTGCCGATTCGCGGTAGTGGACGGTGACAAAGAACAGAATATTCTGCGATGTGATTAGCGATTCTGATGCGGTTGCCAATATTATTTTTTGAAAGAAAGATAAAAAGATGTTTTAAAGAAATATTGAGGTAAAGGACGGCACAATAACAATACAAACGGGGTGGTGGACGGTGGAGGATGGTAGTAGACGGTGGTGGACGGTAATTAGCATGACCCCCCAACCCAGACAACCCGCTCCGTCTGGCACTTGTTCAGTCCTGGGCAGAACACTGCAGTTTTGTCAGGGGCGGATCCAGAATCATGGGAAAGAGGGGGCACAGCCAGACCACATCGTGGAAAACCTCGGTCAAATTTTAACATCTTTTCAAAATTTCAAAATTTCCCGTCAATTTTAAAGATTTTCCACAAAATAGAGGGGGCACGGGCCAGGTGTGCTCCCCCTGGATCCGCGCCTGTTTGTAGCCTATCGTGTTTTCGGCAGTAGGCATATTTGCCTTTTGGTGTATTCCGGCGGATTCCGGTGTCATGGTGTAGGCCTATTCCGGTCTTCTTATCTTATGAACCAGGACTTAGGCCTAGAAATGCAAGATGAGCATAGGCCTTGCAAGAGTCCAGTGTGGCGGTGCATGTGCTGGCACTAGGGCTAAGCCTAGCTCTAGGCCTATTAGGCTACAGGCCCTACGGTACGATCGGTATGATGGTGTGACCGGTTTTCGTGGTACTAAGACTTTACCGCCCGATTGCGGCGTTACTCGCTTATTACCATTACTTTTAGTTCCATTTCATTGACTTAGCTAGTAGGCCAATGCTTACCGGCTGCGGTAGAATTCTGTTTATAATGAGGTCACTGTTGCAACGTCATCGCAGGGCTAGAATTTTACCACGGCCACCATAGCCATGGCCTTGTGGGTGCCCTCCCCCAAAAATGTGCAGCGGCCTTGGTGCCCCTGTTAAATCTTACTTGACTTCATCATTACCCAAGCAGGCCAAAATCATGAAAATGGCAGTGCCCCAAAAAAATTTTAAATTCTAGCCCAACATTACAATATGCAAATAGGCCTAAGGGGTGAAGTTCAGCCGACTTAATATCCAGATCAGGGGCAATCTCCTATTCTCAGTCATGTCAGTGGTGATGCAGATCATCACCGAGATTTAGCACAGGGGGACTACGGTGGCCCAAACATGCCATGTATATATTTTTATCCACATTAAAATATTCTGAACATATTTAGTATTTTTCCTCTAATTTCCACCCGGGTGGAAAACAACTATTCGCCTTTTGGTGTATTCCGGCGTCATGGTGTAGGCCTATTCCGATCTTCTTATCTTATGAACCAGGACTTAGGCCTAGAAATGCAAGATGAGCATAGGCCTTGCAAGAGTCCAGTGTGGCATGTGCTGGCACTAGGGCTAAGCCTAGCTCTAGGCCAATAGGCTACAGGCCCTACGGTACGATCGGTATGATGGTGTGACCGGTTTTCGTGGTACTAAGACTTTACCGCCCGATTGCGGCGTTACTCGCTTATTACCATTACTTTTAGTTCCATTTCATTGACTTAGGCCTATGCACAGGAACTTGTACCAATGTTGGAAAAAAACACGCCATTATGGCCCGAAGCGCCATCAGAAAGGGCCGCAGGCCCGTAAAAGCAACCCTTACTGACAACACATAGGCCTACACTGTGGGCCGCAGGCCCGTAAAAGCAACCCTTACTGACAACACATACACTGTGTAGGCCTATGTGTTGTCAGTAAGGGTTGCTTTTACGGGCCTGCGACCCTTTCTGATGGCCCTTCGGGCCATAATGGCGTGTTTTTTTCCAACATTGGTAGGCTACAAGTTCCTGTGGCCTATGCTTACCGGCTGCGGTAGAATTCCGTTTAGGCCTATAATGACTAAATGAGGTCACTGTTGCGACGTCATCGCAGGGCTAGAATTTTACCAGGGCCACCATAGCCATGGCCTTGTGGGTGCCCTCCCCCAAAAATGTGCAGCGGCCTTGGTGCCCCTGTTAAATCTTACTTGACTTCATCATTAGGCCTACCCAAAACCAAAATGGCAGTGCATGAGCAGATGAGTGCAGTGCCCCACAAAATTTTAAATTCTAGCCCGACTCTAGGGCCTAAGCTTGGAGGAATTATACTGAGTAGGCCTAGGCCCTAGGCCTATAATTCCTCCAAGGCCTAAGCAAGAAGTCAATCTCCAGAATTCACGAATTTTCGACCCCAACAACCGGGGTCTTTTTCAAGAATCAAGTGGAACTTTACAATCTGAAACTCTAGAAAAGACTCAGGTTACACATGTTACACAACAAAGTCACAACCTCACCATGCATGCCATGCTCACTGCATGCACTGCTCATGCCATTCTACATAGGCCCTACCGGTAGGCATGGTAGGCTAGGCCTACATCATGTACATCTCTACTCGCTATCTCCAGGCACGCTGGCACTTTACCAATACCATGCTTACAATCTCTGCCACCAAGCGCCGGATTACTTACTCTCCTACTCGCCGTTTCGCCAGCAGCTGCGCACAATCTGGTGATACCGAATTACGAAAAGTTTATTGATCCATTGCATAACCAAAATGCCGCATCACCAACTTTCCGTTTGCCAGGATTTTTGGCATTTTTATTCAGGCACAAACTTACAAAATTTAATTATACCTTTCATACTCTTAAATGTTGCAACAATTACAAAAACATAACGTTACTGTGAAATAAACGATGATAAGATAGTAGTTGTTGATATTTTCATACGCACTATTTTTCTTGCTGCGGAAGGAGAGTAAGTAATCCGGCGTCTGGTGGCAGAGATTGTAAGCGCCAGCGTGAAGACAATCGATGCCTGGAGATAGGGTTAATTGGGTAACCTGGCGGCGAGGTTGGCCATTAACAGGGTTGCAGTGATCGACACAGACATCACACTGACTCACTGAGTTCTCTATATTTCAAGGGGTATGAAACGCCGACTGTCAAAATAGACCTACTCATCAAACAACAAGTCTGCGAAACTTGTAGGAGGAAACTGGAGCCCCTACGCCGAGAACCACCTTCCTGGAGAACGCAGACCTCACGTTCCGGTAGGGTGACGAGGAGAAATCGTCCCGGTGTAATATCTGCCGGTGTTCCCCATCTGTGTGTGTTTTCCTCCTATTGTCTGACGGAATAAGCGGCGACTTGACAATACGGGACACACAGAGAAACATGTCGATCTATCTGCCAACGTTTCCCAAACAATAGGGGGGGACACACTTACCCACAGAAACACTGGCAGATAACACCGGCTCTCTCTTCCTAGCCTTGTTGACACATTGGCGGCCCGGTGCGATGCCGCGAAATTTTTCGAATCGCCGAGTGCCGCGTAAAGCTAAGCGCACATGTCCGACAAAAGGCCTTCCGAAATGTATACGTTTACCGGATCCGTTACCGGATTGAAATGGGACACACTGATTGACACTTGCCACCGCACATGGCCGTTATTATCATCCGGAACGAATTGAGTAACGCATGCGGTATCGGACGATTGGAACATGTTCCATTCATCCGTCAAAAATAACTGTTGCCATCCGGTATTCGGAAGGAATTCCTTTATAATGACGTAATTTATTCCACCCGGGTGAAAATGTTTTACACCCAGGTGGAAATGTTTTCCACCCGGGTGGAAATGTAAGAAAATATACAATGTTCAGAATTTTGTAATGCGGATAAAAATATATGCATGGCATGTAGGCCTATGGGCCACCGTAGGGGACAGTGAGTGGCTTGTGATTCTGGGTGAGATTATAAGCCTAGCAAAGTCTTCTGATTCGGCCCAGGCACAGGCACACAGACAGAGTTAGGCCTTCGGCCTACACAACATACAAAGTATAAGTATAAAGTACGTATAGGCTACTTATACATGTAGGCCTAGGCCTATGTTGAGTTACACAACGACATGAACGATAATAAGCAAGAAGTCAATCTCCAGAATTCACGAATTTTCGACCCCAATCGGGGTCTTTTTCAAGTGGAACTTTACAATCTGAAACTCTAGAAAAGACTCAGGTTACACAACAAAGTCACAACCTCACCATGCATGCCATGCATATGCCATGCTCACTGCTCATGCCATTCTACATAGGCCTAGGCCTAGGCCCACATCTCTAGTGCTACTCGCTATCTCCAGCATGTCCAGGCATCAATTGTCTTCACGCTGGCACTTACCATGCTTACAATCTCTGCCACCAAACGCCGGATTACTTAGCAGCTTAGGCTACTCTCCTACTCGCCGTTTCGCCAGCAGCTGGTTAATTGCATACTGCGCACAATCGGCATGATCGGTATCAACTGCGCTGGCGATACCATTGCCACCAAATGGCCGCATCACCAACTTTCCGTTTGCCAGGATTTTTGGCATTTTTATTCAGGCACAAACTTACAAAATTTAATTATACCTTTCATACTCTTAAATGTTGCAACAATTACAAAAACATAATGTTACTGTGAAATAAACGATGATAAGATAGTAGTTGTTGATATTTTCATACGCACTATTTTTCTTGCTGCGGAAGGAGAGTAAGTAATCCGGCGTTTGGTGGCAGAGATTGTCATCCTGAGATCTCAGGTCATTTACGGTCGTACCCTCCCTAATGCATAGTGCGAGAGAGCGAGCGCGAAGCCCTGGGATTCTCAGGATGGAGATTGTAAGCGCCAGCGTGAAGACAATCGATGCCTGGAGATAGGGTTAATTGGGTAACCTGGCGGCGAGGTTGGCCATTAACAGGGTTGCGTATAAAATTCGGAATACGGAACTAAATTGTGTTGGCACTGCGATGAGACACGCGTGTCGCCATGTGTCAAGGACGGTGATCGACACAGACATCACACTGACTCACTGAGTTCTCTATATTTCAAGGGGTATGAAACGCCGACTGTCAAAATAGACCTACTCATCAAACAACAAGTCTGCGAAACTTGTAGGAGGAAACTGGAGCCCCTACGCCGAGAACCACCTTCCTGGAGAACGCAGACCTCACGTTCCGGTAGGGTGACGAGGAGAAATCGTCCCGGTGTAATATCTGCCGGTGTTCCCCATCTGTGTGTGTTTTCCTCCTATTGTCTGACGGAATAAGCGGCGACTTGACAATACGGGACACACAGAGAAACATGTCGATCTATCTGCCAACGTTTCCCAAACAATAGGGGGGGACACACTTACCCACAGAAACACTGGCAGATAACACCGGCTCTCTCTTCCTAGCCTTGTTGACACATTGGCGGCCCGGTGCGATGCCGCGAAATTTTTCGAATCGCCGAGTGCCGCGTAAAGCTAAGCGCACATGTCCGACAAAAGGCCTTCCGAAATGTATACGTTTACCGGATCCGTTACCGGATTGAAATGGGACACACTGATTGACACTTGCCACCGCACATGGCCGTTATTATCATCCGGAACGAATTGAGTAACGTATGCGATATCGGACGATTGGAACATGTTCCATTCATCCGTCAAAAATAACTGTTGCCATCCGGTATTCGGAAGGAATTCCTTTATAATGACGTAATTTTGGGATAACCCTTCGATTTTCCCAGTGAAAGACAAACTGACATCCGTCGGTGCTCCGAATTTTAACGCATACATGTGCGCGGTGTTGCCGTGCGTTAAAGTACATCCGGTGAACGGATCCGGTAAACGTATACATTTCGGAAGGCTTTTTGTCGGACATGTGCGCTTAGCTTNAAACCGCGTCCGCAAACGTCTCGTGGAAAAGCAGCCTAAGGCTGCTTTTCCACGAGGCGTTTGCGGGCGCGGAATTGGAGGCGGGCGCGGATGGAAAAAATCGAACCAACGTATTTCCCATTAGCTGTTTCACCCGCACCCGCTCCCGCCACCGAAACCGCGTCCGAAAACGTCTCGTGGAAAAGCAGCCTAAAGCCTAGTTCACACTGCAGGCGCGGTGCGACGCGGCGCGAAGGATTACAGCCTTCTAACCGCATCGCAAGTGTGAACATAGGCTTAAGGCCTGCTTTCCATTGGCGCGTTTCCGTGCGCGGAAACGCTCGAGAGCATTGTTTGTTTCCGCTCTGTTGGTCACCGCGCGGAAAAATACAATGCCTTCGAGCGTTTTCGCGCACGGAAACGCTCCAATGGAAAGCAGGCCTCACAGTGGAAACAATCAGGCGCGAATCGCACCGCGCCTGCAGTGTGAACAAGGCTTTAATCTTGGGCTGGCTGTCCTGTCCTCACGCGATTTTCGAGGGGCAGACGCGCAGCGCTCGAAAGCATTGTTTGTTAAAAAAAATATATATATATTGAGTTGAGAACCGAGCGCCAAATTCGGCATTATTGGTTCTATAGACAATATTGGGCGATTTTAATGTAATGCAGGAGGAAACCGGAGTGCCCGGAGAAAACCTGCGCTGTCAGAGAGAGTCGCCCTCTCTATCACATGAGACACGGACCCGACCGGGAATCGAACCCGCGACCTCAGAGGTGACAGGCGCCGATGTTTCCGCGGCGTTGGTCACGGACAAAGGATGCGGCATCGCACGCTCGAAAATCGCGTGAACGGATTCTTACCCATGCAGCTTCCAAAAATAAACCAAAGGACTGAGTGCTGTACCTTGAGTACTACCAGAACTACACTGGTGGACAGGGACTAGGCCTAGGCCTAGGCCTACCGTAGCGAAGTCAAGTGTGAGGCCCCGATTACATAGAGCTATACGCTATTCGGTATTCGGTATACGGTCAAAAATTGGACATGCACAATACGAACAAAAAGCGAATAGCGTGCCCTCAGAATAGTTTAGTCTTATGTAAACCACTCATGGAAATAACCTTGCTCGATTCAAACTATACGCGTGCCCTATGAAACGTGCCTAGAATACCGAATAGCGTATAGCTCTATGTAATCGGGGCCTGAGGGCGACGGCTGCTGGCGATGGCGATGGTGTGATTGGTCATTATGAAGTGCCTCCATAAAACAGCGTTTTTTACGTTCACGGCAGAGAAAAACAAATTTGAGAAAAAAATCGTTCAAGTGCATTCCGCAAACCCCAGGAAATAAGTTAGTCCAGCCCGTTGGATGTGCCTAGAGAACAATACCCTCATCATGCATCAATGAATCCTGTCATGTGTAATCTGAGTTCATCCAAGCACATTGCTGCTGGATCAAACGACGCGGATGACGTACTAGTGTTCGAGCAAGGATTCGGTAGTGTTATCGCTACCAGGGGCCCTGTGGATTACAGAAAACTGATTTTAACGCACCGGTATGCTAGTGCTTACCTCTCAGTCCCCCCTACTTTGGACCCCGCTTGAAAACGGGTGGACGTCAACTTTTCTCTTACGTGACTTAAGTTGTAGGCCTATCTCCACCTTGATGATTAATCAACCTTTTCTGGTGACGCCTTTAGCAAGGCTTCATTGGCGCACGGATCCGGTCCGTTTTCAGTCCGTCAAGCGGGTGATCCACTGTTGCGATTTTGGCTTGAGACGGGGTTGCGTTTTCTTGCGATCACCTTATATGGCAATCGGAAGTCCTTATAAGGTAATCGCAAGGGAACGCAACCCCGTCTCAAGCCAAAATCGNGATCGATTTTTACGGACCTGAATCGGACAAAATCCGTGTGACAATGAACCTCGCTTTTCCGTTGCATGGTACGGAATTTGACGCCATCTCGCGGAGCTTATTAACAAAGTCAAAGTCAATTAAAGCTGCTTTTCCACGAGACGTTTGCGGGCGCGGAACAGGAGGCCCCGGGTGGAAAAAAATCGGTCCAACGTATTTCCCATTAGCTTTTTCACTCGCACCCGCGCACGCCTCCCCTTCCGTGCCCGCAAACGCCTCGTGGAAAAGCAGCTTTACGCTGCTCTTTTGAGCTTAGATTGGAAGGGCGTTTCCTCGGCAACCACAGTCAGAGAAATCGTACAAGTGTCCGTCTGACGTCATTGCTGGAGATGAAATGAGATCCCTGGAGAAAGAAGCCTTTCAGTTTGCGCCATGCTTCGTGACGTTTGCCATTAGTCAAAACACGAAATGCTATCGCCGATCCAAGCCCTCAATCCGATGAAGTTCAACAATGTTTAAAGAGGCGGGACGTCTGGCCCTCAGCTCCGCCGGTCGCAAAATTCCGCCCACAAATGCTCTGAATGCGGTTCTTGGCATCAAGAGTGAAGGCGCGTTCACGCAAAGGCAAAGGCCACAACGGATTCCGCTGCGGTTTGCGGCGCCGGAGCGGTCTTCACAGGCATTGGGAAAATTAACACGCCATGTATTGTTAAACCATCGAAGGATTATCCCAAATCCTGTGAAGTGAAAACCGCTCCGGCGCCGCAAACCAATGGACGAGTCCGTTGTAGTGGGAACAGGCCTTTAAACCGGATGTTCCGGTGCGTTTTGCGCTGGGGTAAGTCGGCAAGAAGGAAGAACAAAAGTAGACTGCATGAGTAACAAGAATGATCTCGTGCATGTGTTAAATTTTAATCTGTTAAAAGTGTAATTCGGACAGTTTTTATTTAATTTTTTTACAAAAGTTGATGACTGTTAAACAAAATAGACACGTAGCCTATTCCAGGACGAAGTTTAGCTTAGCTTTTAAAGATCACTATACATGTACCATGGCGCTGTGGCCAGTGAGCTCATCAACATAACGTTTTTTTGACTGGAAGTTATAAGTATTCGACTGCGGTGAAATTTTTAAAGTCCTGTCCGTAGTTCCGTTTTTGACAACGTTTGATTGTTTGCCTCGCAGTTCACGTTTTGGCCTCTGACGTCATCGAAGATAGAACACGTGATCAGTCTCTCCAAGCTTTCCGAATAGTGCTGGTGGCATGCAACTTTCTGGTTCAACAACTGTCAAAGCAATCTTGCGCGATCGTCAAACAGTATCTCCTGTGGCAGATGAACTTCATTTTTCTGTCTGTTTCAACGTCACACTTGGGAGGGGCGGGCTGATTATTGCAAATTTCCTTGTCCGCAATACACTCTCCGACGCACTCCGTCTTTGGTCCAGCATTTGCCAGAGTTGCCATGATGAGAAGGACAAAGAAAATGGCCGCCTGGAAAAAAGTAGAATTTTTAGTATGGTAACTTTTCGAATGTAGCATGCAGTTCTGATGTTGAAGACAACAATACCACGTTAATGAGGACCCAATGGGGAGGTTTCGAAATCAAACGATAAACCAAAACTTTACGACAACGTTATTTTTCATCGACCAGATTTTGTATTGCATTTTCGGTACAAAAAAAGTTGTCGTTAACGTTTACGTTTATTGGAACCTTTAAGGGTTCTTTATGGACCTATAGGGTTCTCCCACAGTGCCACTTAGCAAAGGTTCCTTTAAGAACCTTTTTTGCTAAGAGTGTACCGGTAATTTTTATATTGGAGTGGGCTAGAAACTGAGTTGGGTCTTTTCCAGCCGTGTGGCTTCAGCCTATCCATGCACTGGCCAATGTTCGACAAGGCTCTGACCCCGCCCTATCAAAAATAGATTATTAAGCTCGCTTATCTATTTTTGTCCCTATCCCATGGGTGCCCCTTTTTAAACGTTCAGCCGCTTTTAAGGCGGGTGAAGACTGCGCGGAGGCGATAGCGGGTACGGGCGTTGTCCACGAAACGGGCACAGACGCAGGAGTTTTCGGGCGGGTTTGGGTCTTCGAATGGTGGAGCCTGTTCCAACTGCCATCATTTCTTTATTTCGCAAAGCCCCCGAAACGCCAACGCCAACGTCTATCCTTTTGTTCGGTGCTCTCTTCGTGGCAGTCGAACAATGGGTTTGGCGTTCGGGTTGGCGTTTCGGGGGCTTTGCGAAAACTCCCTATTGATGACGCAAAACCGCGCGGGCAACAAGCGGGTGCGAAAAAAATCGCTACATGACCGATTCGAAAAAAAAGCGTTCCCGCCCGTCCACCTGATCCGCGCGGCAGCCGCACCCACGTCGTGGAAACAGCTAAAGGGAAATACGTTTTTTAAAGCTGCGTTTCCACGAGACGTTTGCGGACGCGGTTTCGGTGGCGGGAGCGGGTGCGGGTGAAACAGCTAATGGGAAATACGTTGGTTCGAATTTTTCCATTCGCGCCCGCAAACGCCTCGTGGAAACACGGTCTTATTGGATCGATTTTTCCACCCGCACCCGCATCCGCATCCGCGCCCGCACACGCTTCGTGGAAAACGAAGCAAACCATATGGTTTGCCTGAACCCGACCGGGATCTGGTTTTGGTGTAGGTATACGCGTCAAAAGAGGTGCCAACGCAATGAAAACGTCCATGTCGACTGTTTGTCGTCGAGCGGATGAAATTGCACACAACACCGTAATCACGCACTGCCATGATAACGGTAATGTTCACCTACCTTCATTGTGAGTGAAAAGTGCAAAGAAATTATAGATAAAAAATCTGCGAAGTGTTGTTCCTCGCTTGGTTCAGCCGTCTGTCCTCGAATGGGTGGTTAGCCTCGGCGTTCGAAGTATTTGAATGGGGCTTCCGTGATCAATTATTTTTCTGATGATAATAGTGCAATAAAAAGGTTTATTAATGTCTGATTATGGTCTTCATGATGGCAAAAATATTCATAGGGGTGCCTTGATAATCAAAGTCTGGGTGACTGGTTCAATTATTCAAAAACAAGGACAATTACCGACATAATTATGCAATGCATTTATTCATAAATTTCCCCTTTCCTATAGGTCAGAATTGTTTCCCTTTCGGATGGTTCTAGTTAATCCAGAAAATATATGACCACAGTTAGACATGCTGGAGCCGTACCGACGTGATTTTAGGCCTGGTAAAATGTCGAATGGATGATACAATTGGGTTGTAATTATGACTGCGAAAATAGCACCATTCAGGAAAATATATGGGGCAGCACTTAAAAGACCTGGAGGAAGTCTACCTCCAAGCAGCATAAACTAGGTTTTTAGTAAAAAATATTCCCCGGTATATGCCCAGGGCAATAGACTGAAGGCGCATGATCTCACCTTCTTCATACATTCACAAGACTTGACGCGTACGGTGTATGATTTACGGTGTATGATTGTCCCGGATTTTGTAAGTGAATATGGACATATCATCCCAACGAACAATGTCCCGGCCCTAGTATCATACACACATGTAGGTCTATGTTTCTAGGGACGGGGCATTGTTCGTGGGGGTGCTATGTCCATTATTCGCTGACAACATCATACCCGCCCCGTACGCGTCAAGTCCCTGTGCATAATCGGTCAATTTTTGTCGCTAGATGCGTTTGGCTTTGTGCTGCACCCGCTTAGTAGGCAACATATGAAACCGTCAGGGGCGTAGCTAGATTTTATGGCCGGGGGGGGGGGCAAAATTCATTGAATCTAGAGGGTGAAGCCGGAGGGCGGTCTGGGGGCCCTCCCCCCCCCCCCCAAATTGAAAATCTACCCCTCTCAGATGCGTTTTCCCCACATCTGACACTACAAGAACTTGGTTTGAAGAGGGGAAATGGCCTTTTAGAGCAAAAATTTGTTTTGTCCCTTTTTGCTCTGGGGGCATTGGCCTACACTGACTTCATGAATTTATGAAGACTGTCCTGGCCAAATACTTTCGATGTCGCATCGGTGGCGAGGCGCATTAGACTGATTCTTTATCCTTGAGCCTCAAGGACGGGAACCAGGCTAATCATCCAATCTCCGCACAGCGGTCTCCATGCTCCCAGCAAAAGTACGCAGCCGCAGTAAGCCGGCACGGCACTTCCGTCAAGAACTACACGTGATTTTTCGTTTCTGAAGGTTGTGTGATAAAATACTGAATAAAACCATTGAAATAACGAAAAGATGTCGTGGCTCTTTGGCGTAAATAAGCCACAGAATGTCCCAGATCTGTCATCCCTTGGACTGCCCCCTCCACCGCCAGATGACGATGGAAAAGGTGGTGGAAAGTCAAGTGGTGGTGGAGGAGGGGGCGACAAGTCGTCGTCGAGTTACCGGTTCGATTCGGCTGCTCTGGAGAGGGCTGCAAAAGCTGCCAAGGACCTGGAAAAGTCATGTAATCATTTTTATTTTACAGTAAATAGCTGTCCCTAGATCATTGAGTCATCAACCATGGTCGAAAAATGCTTGGCCTTTCGTTATAACCGTTATGTAATCTCCTCCTGCACTTTAGGCCTAGGCTACTTACTTTGAATGATGCAATTTCACTCAACATCAACCATCATCATCCTGAGCATGCTGAGTAGGCCTACCGGTATATCATGTAGGCTATAGGGCCTAGGCCTATCACTTCTTTTCGAGCTCTGCCCTTCGTTATCACCCTCAAAGCCCGGAGGACATCGGAAGGCCGGAATCCATGTGCCAGCCAGCGCAAGACAGCTTGCGCCCAATCAGAACGTCCGTACTGAAGAGGCCAAGGAAGCGGAATCAACCTCGCTAAATCATCACCACAATGACATCCAAATATTACGCTTTCTATTCTTATCTGGTTTCACCTGATTTAAAATGATTAGGCCTACCTTGCTTTACACATCCAATTTTGACAGGATATTCTACATTGACGAGAAAAGACCTGATAGAGGCCTAGGCCTGCCCTATATTCAGGATGTCAACACACATTCTGGACATTGACATTCTCCCCATGATTAGGCCTAGGCCTACCGGGTGCGGTATTAGGCCTAGGCCGAGACCCAGGTTGAATGAGGAGCATAACCCACTGCCTCAATAGATGTCACTAGTAGTAAGCTATGGGACCTGGTGATGGGCTGCCCTTTGTTGTCATTATGATCCCCATTGTTGAAAAGTTTGACATAATCTTGAGCGCAGCAAAAATAACAATTAGTCCATGAATTATATTAGTTGTTCTAAAAATTCTGCTGTCTTTTTTCAGCCCATGCCAAGGAAGCTTTGGAGCTCTCCCAGATGCAAGAAAGGACTCGCCAGTTGGACATGCAGCGTCAGATTAAGGTAAGACACACGCCGAATTGGGCATTTTTGCTACTGCTTATTTACAGCTATTTGACACTGATTGCTGACTACAGTTTGATTGATTGATTTGTGAGAGGTACATTTTTGTCATCTTGTTTATTGCAGGAATTCGAAGCGCAGACGGAGCAAATGAAGATCGAACAGACAAAAGTCATCCAACAAGAAAGACGCAAGACAATGGAAGAGGAGACAAGACAGAATCAGATGAGAGCAGAATATCAAGATAAGCTTGCGAGAAGGCGATATGAAGATCAGCTGGCACAGCAGGTAGGGGGAACGCAATAGTCATGAAGTTAAATTGAACGGAGATTTGTCCCTGAAGTGTCATGCCCTCCTTTTCCCAGAATTCGAGAGTAGATGTGAGATATTATAATCCACATGATATTGAAAGGTGTTGTTGCCAATTTTTCATCATTGTTTGGCTTGTTTCCCTTCAGGCGCGGATGAATGAAGAAAACTTGCGGAAACAGGAGGAATCCGTCCAGAAGCAAGAATCAATGAGAAGATGTAAGAACCTCAGAAGTTAGGACGGATCTTGTGAATGACAGGTGTGAACAGAGGATCATCATTCCTGTTCACACCTGTTCACATGCATCTAAATCATTCTTTTAAAGAGTTACTTTGGAAGTCCTTGTATTCATTTAACACTGTCACAGCAGTCCATTACTGAGTCATCGCTCTTTAGGGGTTAGTTTGAATCTCCCCAAGAACTGCCGAAACTCACAACCACTGTGTTGGTAGCATTAGTTTCATGAAGGTCGATTGGTGGCAGCACTTTCCAATCATGTTGTGGATACCAGCTGTGCTGGCAAATTGCAGAATCTAGTTATTACTCAGTGTTAAAATGGTAGGAAAGATTATGAACTTGGAGCCAGTAATCTTCTTCATGATTTCAGCAACGGTTGAACATGAGGCAGAACTGCGGCACAAGAACGAGATGTTGCGCGTGGAGGCGGAGCTGAAAGGAAAAGCCAAAATAGACCGGGAGAACCAGGATTTGAATCTTGAGCAGATCAGATTAAAGGCTCGGGAACACCGCGAAACAATCTTAGAATCAATCAAGTATGTTGTCTGTCTCCCCTGGTGTGGAAATTCGAGATTTGTAAAATTCAAGATTCGTACAATTTTCGTAGAAATTAATTTCAGTTATGGGTGGCGTCCACTAGAGCGCCGACAACATTAGGAAGGGTTGCGGAAACAAGTATGTCATTTTGGCATTCTTTCCGCGCGAATGGGCATTGGGCATTTTGCCCTCTCCCAAAAGTGCAGAAACGCCGGGAAATGTTTAGGAATGATAAAGACAGTGAACAAACTCGTTCAAAAATATGCGGAGAGGTTGCTCAATGAATACGGATTTACTAAATTTGCATTCCGCGTCTTGTCCACGCCCTAGTGGATGCCAGGTTTTATACAAGTTAAGCAATAACCTTTTCAATTTCAGAACTGCTGGTTCCGTACTTGGCACAGGATTCCAAGCATTTATATCCGACTGGGATAAAATATCTGCTACGGCTGCTGGTTTGACCTTACTCGCAGTCGGTGTCTACACTGCCAAATTTGGTACGGGGGTCGCAGCCCGTTATATTGAAGCAAGACTTGGAAAACCATCTCTAGTCAGGGAAACATCGAGATTAACGTTGGGCGAGGCTGTAAAACATCCCTTAAAGGTAGGTTTTCCCAAAAAAATTATCCCACATTCATTCTTTGGCAGCATAAACAAGTACTGATAATTCACCATTTCAGTGGCGGAGCTTTTTTGCATGGGTTCGTTTGAATGCTGAGACCTGTTAACTCATCTACTCCCAGGTTGGAGCTGACAGTTTTCTGCTGATATTTTCTAAAATCCTTGAGAATGAATTGGAAAGATTTTGAAGAAAATTCTTCAGATGGTTGATAGAACAACCTTTCTTCAAATATTTTTCAATTAACACTATAGGACCTGAGAGAAACTTTGGGCGAAGATGCCGTCCCCCGTCTTCTGGACTCAGGGGGTGGATGAGTTAAAGAAGTATGATGAGACCATTGTTGCTTGTACATTTTCAGACAGTAAGACGTCTATGGACCAATCCCCAGGATGCTCTCCAGGGCATCGTATTAGAACCTCGTCTCGAGCAGAGACTCCGTGATATCGCAATCACAACACGCCACACCAAAAAGAATAAAGGTTACCATAGAAATATTTTATTCCACGGCCCACCCGGTACGGGCAAGACGATGTTTGCCAAAAGTCTTGCGAATCATTCTGGTATGGACTACGCCATTATGACGGGAGGTGATGTAGCGCCGATGGGACGGGAAGGTGTGACGGCAATGCACAAAATGTTCGACTGGGCAAACAGCAGTAGGAGAGGGTGAGTTGATGTGGATCAGATTCCTGCTGGATGATATACCGGTACATTTGACTGCAAGATTTGTCTGCAATGAGACGGACATACTTACGGTGAGAGGCAGACAAAGCTGGTGACTCCCACTCAAGTCACTTCAGGGTACACCCAATGAAATTGTGTAACTTGGGCCTTGAGACCCTTCAGATTTATATTCCATTTACCGTATTTTTCGCACTACTCACCGCACTGCACTAAGACCCGCACCCCCCACAGATCAGTGTTTAATCCACACATCCCCCGCACTGTTGTATCCCCCGCATGCACATGATGCACATGACATGCACTGGGATGCAGGATGAATGGCTCTCAAGACAATGCACAGCATTTTTTGTTTTTGTGGTAAACCCAAGGCAGACCAATTCTGCCCAGGCCGTGGTTTAGCCAACTTCAGCACAGGAGTTTGTTAACAATCACATACATACATAACATACATACATAGTGTGTATGTATGTGATTGTTAACAAACTCCTGTGACTTCAGCAGTAGACTGATCCTGATAGCTGCCCAGAAGACCAGATACCAGTCTACCTCAGTAGTATCAGGTAAAGTCGGGTACTCGAACGAACTAAACTGGAACAAGTGTAATACTACAAGCATGACAAGTGCCAGGTCAACAGTGACAACTCAGGCACTCAAACGAACTAAACTGTAATGGCTGGCACATCATCATGACATGTGGCATGGCTTGGAAAGTCCATGCTTTGGGCATGTTTCTTCGCCCGATTTTTATGAGTTTTGTGCACATTTATGAAAATAGGCCTATGGGATGATGCAGGCCTTAATCCACATAGGAACCGCACTGTTGTATCACCCGCACTGGCGATTTTTGGGGCCTTTTCGCGGCAAAAAGTCGCGGGTCTTATGCCGAAAAATACGGTAGACATTCCATCTCCATTCCTAAACCATGAACATTTCATTTTCAGTTTGCTACTATTTGTTGATGAAGCTGATGCATTTCTTAGAAAAAGAAGCACGGTAAGTGTAGCATTGAGGCTGGTGCACAGAAGTCAATTTCTGGCCACACAGGATCCCTTATTCTTCAGATTTTATGACTTTGTACATTTCTTTGTTTACTGTATCAAATATTTTTAAGCCCCCTCCCCACCATCTTGGATTCTACAGAGAGTTCTTGAAACTCCGTCGTTCACACTTGTCTGGTGGGCAAACCGAAGCATGTGATTGGGTGCAAAACCCTACCTGTATAATGCTCATCATAATTTTATGCTACCAATTTCTATTTTTAGGAGCTAATTAGTGAAGATTTACGAGCAACTTTAAACGCATTCCTTTATAAAACAGGAGAACAGTCACAGAAGTAAGGCTGAATTCTTATGAATTGTAATCAATGCAATGTTCCCTCAGCCAAGATGGTACTTGATACTCCCAACTCACAACTGGTCTGAAAAAAGATTCTGGTTGGTTGAATTAGAATTAGAATTAAGTTTCTTGTGCCTTATAAAATACATGAGATTTCACATTGGCTGGAAGTACAATAAACCTGTGCATAGTGCAACAAGAATAGAATATAGAGGGAAAAGACGTACGGCAAAGAGGTTGTGAACAAGCTGCTGCTCCAGAAAATTTGGATTACTGGGTTCCAGTGAATGGAAGTTATGAGAAGTATTCTTGCTCCATAACACTTACGTGTTACTGATTGTCAGAGACTGGTAAAACTGCAAGAATTAACCCTTTTGCTGCACATGGCGTTGGGTCAGTATGTGTGCCACTGATCCAACGTCAAACTATGAAATATAATTCATGAGTATCATCGTGTATTGGAGTAATATCTTTCTCATTCAGGTTTATGTTAGTTTTGGCCAGTAATCAGCCGGAGCAGTTCGACTGGGCCATAAACGATCGCGTGGACGAGATAGTTGATTTCGTGCTTCCAGGATTACAGGAACGAGAAAGGATGGTCAGATTGTACTTTGAGAAGTTTGTGCTGCAGCCGGCTACTGAAGGAAAGAAGTAAGTGAGGTGGTAAAAAATATTAAGTTGAGGTGGTAAAAAATATTAAGTTGAGCATTATTGGTTCTATACACCAACTCCTGTTGACGCTGGTTTCTGACCCTAACATGTTCAACTTCTTCATTTCAGACGTTTGAAGGTTGCTCAATTTGACTATGGTGCCAAATGTACTGAAATAGCTAAGAGATGTGAAGGTTTATCTGGGCGAGAGATCTCAAAACTTGGAGTAGCCTGGCAGGTACGAAATCAGTCTTGTGGATTTTCAATGAACATTTTCATTGACAAGAACCCTTTCGCAATTTCATCAAAAACCGAAAAATGGCCGCAAGTCTTAAATTGCCAAGGTATCAGTGATTGCTGAGGCTTTGTGCGGGTCCAAAAAATGGAGTGCTTTTCAATGAATGCCTTCATGACAGGGAAAAGGTACTTATCAGATGTACTTCCATATTTTCAATTTTCTTTTCTCCCAGGCAAGTGCCTATGCCTCTGAAGAAGGCATTTTAACTGAACAGATGGTGGATGAGCGTGTGTCCGACGCGATCGAACAACACGCCAAGAAGGTCACATGGCAGAAAGAGGACACGCTACGGCCAGGACAACAGATAGATACCTACGTCTCGCCAAAACAAGCTGCCTCGCTACATCCAAATTTGAAACCAACTACATGAAGATAATGTTGATTAGGTTATTGAAATATGCTGATAGGGTTGATGTGATAGTAGATCCAATTGTAGGACCAGTGGAGGGAAGGTCGGGTCGTGTTGTGTTGGGATCACTGGTACTTCCTGAACTGTGGTCGGGGTATGAAGTGTGGAATTTGCTGATCCTCATTTGGCTTGGAGAGCCTTGCCTGTGGAGAGTGAACTGAAGATGTAGGAATTTTGGATGGTTTAAAGGGAGATTTTGTGGGATGCATTTAGTCAAACACAATCATGATAATGGTATCAGAATAACCTGAAGTTACCACATGCACTCCGGTTTTCAAACCATGGGATAATTATTTAGTTGTTCTTTTGTAACTTGTTAATGGTTCCAACAAAACAATTGGTTGTTCTGTTACATGATTCAGTTATTCTGAGATCATAATTGATTTTAATGGGTTTTGTACGCATTTATTTTGAAAATAGTGTGAAAATAATGAATAAATAAATGAAATATACAAGATACAAAGCTTTATTCTACATTTCTACAGTCTAAAAAGTAAGGACTTCTTTCTCTTGTCCTCTTCATTCACCCCCATTGGGCCTGAACTAAGGCAACATATTTGCCAAATTCCAGGATTTACATTTATTTGCAAGCCTTTTTCTGCAACTTAAAAGTGAACCAACTGAACTGCAGATGTGCACATCATTTCAGTTCTTAAGAAGAGATTCATAAATATGAGATGTATTCTCTCTGCTCTAACTTCCCTCTACTCATGCACACAAGGATTGTAGCCCCTTGTTCACAAACTGCCCCTTGTTCACAAACTGTACCGGTAGTTCACACACTGTAGCCCTTCATTCACAAACTTATTCATTCATAACAGTATTCAGTCTTCTTCGTCAGCTGCAACTTTTGACTTTTTTCCAGGTCTTTTCGCTGTTGTCTTCTTCCTCTCTTTCTTATCAGCTGCTTGGCCTTCACTGATGTCTCTCATGTGATCATACTGAAAAAACAGTAATTACGAACCACCAAAACTTTTTACCATGACAGCAGAGCTGCAAGCAGTCATACAGAAGACATAAAAACCGAGCAAAACCTGCACTGCTGCAGCCTCACTGCTTTGATCGGACTTGGACTGTGTTTTAGCTTACTCACAGACCCGGGCTCACAGACTCATCATTTACTCACCAGTCGTTGACTCTTCCTCACCAATAGCAGGACGTCATCTGGCTGGATTGTTGTCCGTTTACCATGCCTACAGTTCGGAAAGAAAACACAAGCAATGCAAAATGTGGCATAAGGCCCACCCAAAGAAAATGCCGAAATGGTCCAAGTTACCATGTATTGACTCTTGACTTACTTGGCAAAGGCCTCCAGGTCAAGGCTCATGTGCTTCATTTGGTTGAAAGTTGTCTCGGCTACTGCCGCAATGAAAGCTTTTGTAAATGTAACGTTTCTACTGGCAGACTGTTCTTCACAGATTTTTCCTACAGTGTAGTGAATAGCCGCTTTAAGGCGCTGAAAGTAAAACAAATACATGTAGGCCTAGGTTGTACATTTTTTGAGACACCAGCCCTGTAGTGTGAATGAAGAGTCACTCCAGTGTATAAGAAAGACGACTCTCTTCAGAAGAAAAACTACCGGCCAGTAAGCGTACTACAGATTAGGTCGAAGGTCTTCGAGAGGGCCATGGTGGACCAACTGAATGGGCACTTCAGCGGTCACTTCCATCCTCTTCTATCTGCGTATCGCAGGGGCTACAGCTGCCAAACGGCCCTGCTGGCGCTTACCGAGGATTGGAGGGGATCGCTGGATTGTGGCCGTTTCGTTGGGGCCATCTTGATGGACCTGTCGAAGGCCTTCGACTGCCTACCACATAACCTATTATTGGAGAAGCTGAGGGCTTACAACGTATCGGACTCGGCTGTCTCATTACTTAGAAGTTACTTGTCAGAACGTGTTCAATGTGTAAAAATTGGTAATGCTCAGAGCNATGCAATGTCAGCATGCTAAAAACATCCTCTCCTGGGAAATCGCTGTCATCGCATAACAAGGCATCCACACTATTTCAGAGTCAGTGATTTTTTATTTCCCCCAATATTATATTTGTGCTGTAGTATTTTAACGTGAAATAATTTAAAAAAAAAATTCGATTGGGAGTTTTGTATTCCAACAAATAAAAAAAGTGTGGCCAAAAATAATCTATTTTTGGTGTGGCCTAATACATTGGCTCGTTCCTACCACCAGAAAGTCGCATAGCTTGCATTTGGCCAAGTGTAGGCTACTCAATGTCAACGCTGTTATAGGACAGCGAATTAGGCAACAGAGCAACCCTCCGGCGACATGATTGTGAATGACAGGCCTATATTTTCTTGTTCAGGTGATGGTAACCATGGTAATCGCTGGAGCATGAGCACATACAGGATAGGTGAGTTTGCACTGGGATTGATCATTGTCTCTTGATAGGTGGCGATACGTGGTGGGTAGGCCTGTGGTAGGCCTCATTTCACGCTCACGGCATCCACGAAGCATGGCCGCTGCAAATTCCCGCCCCGTACTTGACTAGGATCTCTCCCATGACACCCCTTCGATACTCCCATGGTGCGAGCTAATAAGATGCCTTTTTTTAACTCGCCTCCGACACTCCCATTGATGAACCAATCAGATGTCAGAATTTACACTAGTTCCTGCCGTCCTCGGTGATAGGTCAACTGAATTGTCCTTGTAGGCCTACTGTATCGGCAAAGTCAATATTTTGCACAATGCAATAATTGAAATATCTGTTTCCCAGGCAACAAGCACATATGGGGCCCAGACAACCCCATATGAGCCTCACAGGATTCTGCACCCAAAGAACCATATGGATCCCATATTTTTGCCCAGAATATTGTGGGCCATTGGAAAGATTTTGAAGAAAATTCTTCAGATGGTTGATAGAACAACCTTTCTTCAAATATTTTTCAATTAATACTATAGGACCTGAGAAAAACTTTGTCCGAAGATGCCGTCCCCGTCTGTTGGACTCAGGGGGTGGATGAGTTAAAGAAGTACGATGAGACCATTGTTGCTTGTACACTTTCAGACAGTAAGACGTCTATGGACCAATCCCCAGGATGCTCTCCAGGGCATCGTATTAGAACCTCGTCTCGAGCAGAGACTCCGTGATATCGCAATCACAACACGCCACACCAAAAAGAATAAAGGTTACCATAGAAATATTTTATTCCACGGCCCACCCGGTACAGGCAAGACGATGTTCGCCAAAAGTCTTGCGAACCATTCTGGTATGGACTACGCCATTATGACGGGAGGTGATGTAGCGCCAATGGGTCGGGAAGGTGTGACGGCAATGCACAAAATGTTCGACTGGGCAAACAGCAGTAGGAGAGGGTGAGTTGATGTGGATCACATTCCTGCTGGATGGTATACATTTGACTGTAAGATTTGTCCACAAGAAGACGGACATACTGTAAACCGTGAAATTTTCGCAGCGCCAATTGTTCGCGATTGTCGTACTTCACAAATTCGGGAAGAATAAATTTCGCAATATGGCCCTTGAGCTTCAGAAATTTTTAAGGCCCAGCGATCTTCGCGTGATTTAAGTTCGCGTTTTGGCCCCTCATCGCAAAAATAAACGCTCACGAAAATTTCACGGTTTACAGTACCTACGGTGAGAGGCAGACAAGGCTGATGACTCTCACTCCAAGTCACTGCAGGGTACGCCCAATGAAATTTGTAACTTGGGTCTTGAGATCCTTCAGATTTATATTCCATTTTGCCATTCCATCTCCGTTCCTAAACCATGAACATTTCATTTTCAGTTTGCTTCTATTTGTTGATGAAGCTGATGCATTTCTTAGAAAAAGAAGTACAGTAAGTGTAGCATTGAGGCTGGCGCACAGAAGTCAATTTCTGGCCACACAGGATCTCTTATTCTTCAGATTTTATGACTTTGTATATTTCTTTGTTTACTGTATTCAATATTTTGATCCCCCCCCCCCCCACCCGCCATCTTGGATTCTACAGAGAGTTCTTGAAACTCCGTCGTTTACACTTGTCTGGTGGGCAAACCGAAGCATGTGATTGGTCGCAAAACCCTAGGCCTACTTGTATGATGCTCATCAGAATTTTATGCCACCAATTTCTATTTTTAGGAGCTAATTAGTGAAGATTTACGAGCAACTTTAAACGCATTCCTTTATAAAACAGGAGAACAGTCACAGAAGTAAGGCTGAATTCTTATGAATTGTCATCAGTGCAGTGTTCCCTCAGCCAAGATGGTACTTGATACTCCCAACTGGTCTGAAAAAAGATTCTGGTTGGTTGTGAACAAGCTGCTGCTCCAGAAAATTTGGAATGGAAGTTATGAGAAGTATTCTTGCTCCATAACACTTACGTGTGACTGATTGTCAGAGACTGGTAAAACTGCAAGAATTAACCCTTTTGCTGCACATGGCGTTGGGTCAGTATGTGTGCCACTGATCCAACGTCAAACTATGAAATATAATTCATGAATATCATCGTGTATTGGAGTAATATCTTTCTCATTCAGGTTTATGTTAGTTTTGGCCAGTAATCAGCCGGAGCAGTTCGACTGGGCCATAAATGATCGCGTGGACGAGATAGTTGATTTCGTGCTTCCAGGATTACAGGAACGAGAAAGGATGGTCAGATTGTACTTTGAGAAGTTTGTGCTGCAGCCGGCTACTGAAGGAAAGAAGTAAGTCAGGTGGTAAAAAATATTACAGGTGCTCTAGTTCGAATTGTAAACATTACAGTGTGCCACCTATTGTAAACTTCTGGTACTAACAAATCAGATAAAATCGAATTAAATGTCGCCTTTCACAACATTTTGTTTGTTTTTGAGTGTAAAATCATAAATATATTTCAGTTACAAGAATATTTATTAAGATAGATATAAAAATCGATAACATTAATGTTTTGGTATACACGGTGCTGCCGCCTGTCCGAGGAAAAATAACTATTATAATCAACCATGTAAATAAACAAACCATAATGTTTACAATTCGAACTAGAGCACCTTTAAGTTGAGAACCGATTGTCTAATACAGCATTATTGGTTCTATACACCAACTCCTGCCGATGCTGCTTTCTGATCCTAACATGTTCAACTTCTTCATTTCAGACGCTTGAAGGTTGCTCAATTTGACTATGGTGCCAAATGTACTGAAATAGCTAAGAGATGTGAAGGTTTATCTGGGCGAGAGATCTCAAAACTTGGAGTAGCCTGGCAGGTACGAAATCAGTCTTGAGGATTTTCAATGACGATTTTCATTGATGAGAACCCTTTGGCAATTTGATCAAAAACACAAAAATGTCCATACCCTGTCACATAATTATTCATTGGAAAGTTCTAATGGAGTGCTTTTCAATGAATGCCTTCATGACAGGGATGACAGGGTTCTGCCGCTGCTAGTCTGCGCCGGACGGCCCTGTCCAGGACCCAGACAGAAATACCGACCAGCACTCAGCTTAAAAAGAGTATTTTCCGACCAGCAGAACTAACGAAGTGTGCCACAAGAGATGCCCGCCACGCACACTTCTGAATTTCCTTCTGTTCCCATTCAACAAATATGCTTCCCGGCGGGGCTTCCTGACACAGTTCTGACCAACAACTGCGGGATGCCTTTGCAACAGAGTGGATTGCAGTCATTTTGATGCCAAATGAGGATGTTTTTATTGATAAAGAAGGTGCCAGGAAATTGCATTTTAGCAAGTCTAGATTTCAAATTTTTCGGGGGAGGGCCCCAGACACCCCACTCTGATCGGCACTCGTTCAGTCCTGGGCAGAACCCTGGGATAAGGTACTTATCAGATGTACTTCCATATTTTCAAATTTCAATTTTCTTTTCCCCCAGGCAAGTGCCTATGCCTCTGAAGACGGTATTTTAACTGAACAGATGGTGGATGAGCGTGTGTCCGACGCAATCGAACAACACGCCAAGAAGGTCACATGGCAGAAAGAGGACACGCTACGGCCAGGACAACAGATAGATACCTACGTCTCGCCGAAACAAGCTGCCTCGCTACATCCAAATTTGAAACCAACTACATGAAGATAATGTTGATTAGGTTATTGAAATATGCTGATAGGGTTGATGTGATAGTAGATACAATTGTAGGACCAGTGGAGGGAAGGTCATGTCGTGTTGTGTTGGGATCACTGGTACTTCCTGAACTGTGGTCGGGGTATGAAGTGTGGAATTTGCTGATCCTCATTTGGCTTGGAGAGCCTTGCCTGTGGAGAGTGAACTGAAGATGTAGGAATTTTGGATGGTTTAAAGGGAGATTTTGTGGGATGCATTTAGTCAAACACAATCATGATAATGGTATCAGAATAACCTGAAGTTACCACATGCACTCCGGTTTTCAAACCATGGGATAATTATTTAGTTGTTCTTTTGTAACTTGTTAATGGTTCCAACAAAACAATTGGTCATTCTGTTACATGATTCAGTTATTCTGAGATCATAATTGATTTTAATGGGTTTTGTACACCTTTATTTTGAAAATAGTGTGAAAATAATGAATAAATACATGATATACACAAGATACAAAGCTTTATTCTACATTTTTACAGTCTAAAAAGTAATGACTTCTTTCTCGTCCTCTTCATTCCCAGTATTCAGTCTTCTTCGTCAGCTGCAACTTTTGACTTTTTTCCAGGTCTTTTCGCTGTTGTCTTCTTCCTCTCTTTCTTATCAGCTGCTTGGCCTTCACTGATGTCTCTCATGTGATCATACTGAAAAAACAGTAATTACGAACCACCAAAACTTTTTACCATGACAGCAGAGCTGAAGCAGTCTACAGAAGACATAAAAAACAGAGCAAAACCTGCACTGCTGCAGCCTCACTGCTTTGATCGGACTTGGACTGTGTTTTAGCTTACTCAGGCCATTCTTTTTTTATTTGTTGTTTAGCGGATTTTTTTCCAGTAAACTAAAGACAGGAGACAGGAAAAAAAATAAAAATAAAAGTCCAATCTTTCTGATGGATTTTTTTCTTTTTCGTTTTAGTAAGCCTTTATCCAGTGAAACCAAGACAGGCGGGCATATAAAAACTCAAATATCATGTATTTGTATTGAAATGTACCGTGTCAAAATCATTAAAAAATCAGCCGCAACTTCACACGCGCCCATCTCACACTACATGCACTACACAACAGCATGCATTGACGTCTACATGTACTCTCATGACTCTCGTACATGTCGTAGGTGACTATTTACGCTGGTAGATGCTGGGTACCAGTTTATGGTTCGTCCCAAGATCGATTGAGGGCGCTGATCACGATCTGACAACGACTGGCGCGAGATTTAAATATCCCGCTTTTGAAAAAAACATTGAAAGGTTGAAAAACGGGACAGGCAGGAATAAAAAAGTCAGGTTTTTGTCAATTTAATTTTTTTTCAAAATGCCAAAATCTAACTACGGCGGGTCCGCTAAACAACAAATAAAAAAAGAATGGCCTCACAGACTCATCATCTACTCACCAGTCGTTGACTCTTCCTCACCAATAGCAGGACGTCATCTGGCTGGATTGTTGTCCGTTTACCATGCCTACAGTTCAGAAAGAAAACAAAAGCAATGCAAAATGTGGCATAAGGTCCAGCCAAAGAAAATGCCGAAATGGTCCAAGTTTTATATCGTATGTGGGCCTATTGACTCTCGACTTACTTGGCAAAGGCCTCCAGGTCAAGGCTCATGTGCTTCATTTGGTTGAAAGTTGTCTCGGCTACTGCCGCAATGAAAGCTTTTGTAAATGTAACATTTCTACTGGCAGACTGTTCTTCACAGATTTTTCCTACAGTGTAGTGAATAGCCGCTTTAAGGCGCTGAAAGTAAAACAAATACATGTAGGTTGTACATTTTTTGAGACACCCTGTAGTGTGAATGAAGAAATGAGATGATCACCACCTGGCATGATGATCATGATGATGTCATCCCATCTCACCTGTTGAAGCTCCAAATTATCATCATCTGACATTTTTCTTGTTTAACCCTCCTGAAAGCAAAGCATGCTAGACAATCATCACATTCAGTTCCAAGTTACTTTTGGCTGAAAATGTTTTTTACGTGTTTTTTTTAGAAATCAGTCAACAGGTCAAAGAAAGCAGAAAACAGTCAGCCATGCCAGCTGACACGTGCATGATTTCATTTGGCGGGAACAGCTTTGTGACAGAAGTACCATTAATTTTAGGTTTGATGGAAAAATAGAACCCCGGATCGGAACGAAGATTCTTCCACAATTTACAGACAACACTGAGTCGACCTTGCTGGAGAAAAGCATGGATGCGTGGTAAAGCACACAACTTTCATGTTTTGTAATCTCATGATCTACAGTCGTCTTTCCTATGAAATAAACAAACTTTAATAACAAAATTTAGACGTTGGCGTTGTTAATTCAAGGGCGTTCAGTTCATTTATCTGGCAATAGTGGCATCACACTTTCACAGTTCACACACACAGATGACACAACACAGCAGCAGAACAGAAGCAGTGCACGACGCGACGTCCGTGCATGCATATCATATCATGCATGTCATGCGTCATGTGCGTGGATGGATGGGATGGATGCATGGTACCATACCATGCATTAGCAAGCATGCATGTGTCTAACCCACGCTCCTAGTGATTCTTGAATGAGGGTGGACAGAGGGTTCATGAGAACACCAGGTCAGACTGAATCGGAGCAGAAAGTCACCGAATCGGAATCAATAATAACCTATAGATCGTTTTCACGACGTAAGTCGTAACTCCGACAGTGTCCGCCATGATGACGTTGCGCGTTTGCCCACCAGCAGCCAATGCATTTTGCGTTTCTGTTGGTGGGCAAAACGCGTAACGTCATCATGGCGGACACTGTCGGAGTTACGTCGTGAAAACGATCTATAGCCTAACGCAAGAATCATGAATAAGATGACTTTAGGAAATAAAAATGCAAATAACTTTCTCTTTTACCTTAGATTTTAGATTCGTTGTTCTTACAGGTTGTCACGCCGAAGTCATGCCAAGTATACTGAACATCCTTCTTTGTCACTTCCACTATCATTCACGAACTCCTAATGTTTTAATTTTGTGTTTCAGATGAGGCCTGTTATTCACATTATCTAAACATGTCCGGCTCTCTTGCCTTCCCACGTAACTCTGACTCCATGTCATCCCAGGAATCCTCATCCCTACCGTATGCCTTAGGACCCCAAGGTGAAGGTCGTAACCTCGGTAATGGACACAGCACACCATCGCCACTGAAGATATTTGGTCGGGCTAAAAAGAAGATCAATGTTATATTTACTGATATTGAGGCATATGTGAAGGAAAGTGGCAAGTTTTTGAATGGTAAGGAGTTGACCAGNCAGAAGCATGGATGCGTGGTAAAGCACACAACTTTCATGTTTTGTAATCTCATGATCTACAGTCGTCTTTCCTATGAAATAAACAAACTTTAATAACAAAATTTAGACGTTGGCGTTGTTAATTCAAGGGCGTTCAGTTAATTTATCTGGCAATAATAGTGGCATCACACTTTCACAGTTCACACACCATGCACACACACACACACACACATTTTGTGACACACTGCACAACACAGCAGCACAGCAGCAGTGCTGAGTGCACGACGCGACGTGCATGCATGTCATGCGTGGATGGATGCATGGTATGATGGAGTGACCAGTTTTCGGGGCAGAACAGTTTTCGTGGTACTCCCGTTTTTTCCCGTTCGTTCACGTTTATTCACGCGCGCGCCCGCGAGACAAAAACATTTCACGGTAAATTAATATCTCTATTTTCGACACATATATGCGCAAAGCCAGGTCCATTAGGATCATGACGCGCCTCTGTCCTGATGATGACATAACAAAATAATTACGGACGCAAAATGACTAACGCCACAATCGGGCGGTAAAGTCTGAGGCCTACATGGCTTAGTACCACGAAAACCGGTCACACCATCGCATCATATCATACATACCATGCATTAGCAAGCATGCATGAGTCTAACCCACGCTCCTAGGGATTCTTGAATGAGGGTGGACAGAGGGTTCATGAGAACACCAGGTCAGACCGAATCAGAGCAGAAAGTCACCGAATCGGAGTCAATAGCCTAATAACCTATGACTTGGGAAATAAAAATGCAAATAATTTACTCTTTTACGTTAGATTTTAGATTCGTTGTTCTTACAGGTTTGTCACGCCGAAGTCATGCCAAGTATACTGAACATCCTTCTTTGTCACTTCCACTATCATTCACGAACTCCTAATGTTTTAATTTTGTGTTTCAGATGAGGCCTGTTATTCACATTATCTAAACATGTCCGGCTCTCTTGCCTTCCCACGTAACTCTGACTCCATGTCATCCCAGGAATCCTCATCCCTACCGTATGCCTTAGGACCCCAAGGTGAAGGTCGTAACCTTGGTAATGGACACAGCACACCATCGCCACTGAAGATATTTGGTCGGGCTAAAAAGAAGATCAATGTTATATTTACTGATATTGAGGCATATGTGAAGGAAAGTGGCAAGTTTTTGAATGGTAAGGAGTTGACCAGTACATGTATCATATGGTAGCTCAAAGTAAAAACCCTTGTTTTAGTTACAGCACTCCCCCAGAGTCCAACAGATGACATCTTCTGTCAAAATTTTCTCACATCCTGTGGTATTGGTTGAAAAGTATTTGAAGAAAAGTTGTTCATACCAACCATTTGAAAATGTTTTTTTTTTCTGATTTATTTCCAAGGCTTTTCAGAAAACTTGAAAAGAATATTCGGTTTGCTCAAAAACCTAAGGAGACACAAATCAATACAGTCAGAATGTGCCCTAATGAAGACTGAATCACTTGGGTTTCTTTCAGGTGTCACTGAAAAGGAAGAGGGCATTGTGACTTCGAGTCACCAAGAAAACTTGAGAGACTTTACAGATAAGGTTCAGGGTATCACTGGAGTTCTGAGCAGAGATCATATGAAAGTGGCCTTTTTTGGAAGGTAGATATCATCTGGTTGATAAATAGAATGAATTTGCTGTTCTGTGTTCGAGACTGTGGTATGGTATATTTGTCAGTTCTGATAGAAAATTCAAGATCGGAATGTAGCAATGTTAAAGCCCCACAGTATTGAATTTTACGATATTTTCAAAAAGTTAGGAGAGTGCACGTAGAGGTCCCATAGCCTCGTGAAGGTCCCCAGAATGCCTGTCTGATGCGTACTTTATAGAATCAAGGCCTAGTTTTCAGCACGCATTGGAAAAAACTGCAGGGAGAGCTCTAATGTATTCTGACAGCGTAGTACATTTTACACTACGCTGACATTGTGCGAGAATCGCGGCGATGATTTGTGTTTTTCACATTCAATACAGTGGGGCTTTAAGTCAGGTGTTGGTTTCTGGGGTGCTAATTTCAGTTGATGAAGCATCATCATGTGTCCCTTATCTGAACAATTCGGTGTTTCAGGACATCTAATGGGAAAAGTACAGTAATCAACGCTATGTTACGAACTAAGCTATTGCCGAGTGGTATCGGCCACACGACGCATTGCTTCCTTCAAGTAGAAGGAGGAGATGGAGGAGAGTCTTATCTGAAGACGGAGGACTCGGAGGAACACAAAAATGTACAGGTCTGTGTCTCTGAACATTGTAGTGATGGAAGAATTTTCTCAAAGTTTTGAGGGTAGGGAACCATACCCTCAAATCTCATGAGGGTTCAGATTACGTACCCTCTAGCAGAGACGCTGGTTCTTTTTTTCCATTTGCAGCATTATGAGTCGTGAGTCTCCATGAATCGTGAGTCTTCATGACTGTCTCCTCATTTGTTGAATTAGAATTAGAATTTTGAGTTATGATTTTCCAATCTTTTCCAGTCTGTGAAACAGCTTGCCCACGCTCTAAGCTCCGTCAAACTCGATCAGAACTCTCTCCTTTCGATCGTCTGGCCGAAGGAGAAATGCCAACTGCTTAGAGACGACGTGGTGCTGGTTGATAGGTGAGCTTTCAGGAATAAACTGAAATGAAAGTCTTTGGGGTGCCACTGTAGCCTGCTCTAGCGAGCAGGGTTGGCGTTGCTCTAACAAGCATGGTTGGAGCTAGCTCAAAATGTATTTTCGCCAAAACTTTAGGCAAATGGGCGACGAGTCGGCAAAAAAAAGTTTCTGAGCCTAAAATGCTGTGGATATGAACTTAGTAAGGAGCCAAATTTCAGATTTTAGCAATCAATACTCAATACTTGTCATTATTTTTCCTCCCTCAGCCCTGGTATCGATGTCAGCCCTGACCTTGACTGCTGGATCGATAAGTTTTGCCTGGATGCCGATGTGTTTGTTCTCGTTGCCAATGCAGAGTCAACCCTTATGCAAACGGTGAGTTCATTGGAAGACTGCTTTAAATAACTTTCCAGAGAACTTTCCCATTGGCATACCGTCCAAAGTTTCTTTGATTGACAGATTCACTTTGTATGGTGTATTCAATGTTATTCATTTCAGGAGAAAAACTTCTTCCATAAAGTTAGTGCCAAATTATCCAAACCCAACATATTCATTCTGAACAACAGATGGGATGCGTCTGCTCATGAACCTGAGTACATGGATGAGGTAAGTCTTCACGTTCACCAGGTTCCATCTATGATTGGAACAGACCATCTTCGACTTTGAAAAACAAAAACTAAAAATGTGTTGAATGATTGCTGTGCTGTGTCAGGACAATTGTTCAAAAAGACTTGATAAAAAAGATTGCTAACAACAGGATCAGTTCGGGGTTGATATAGGTTTTAGCGCCAGTGACTTTTGTTCAATTTTTTAGGCAAAGCCTGAAAATTGCTCCTAGGATTTGGCACTTTCAAGAAGGGTTTGTCCATCCCAGATAACACCATGTTGCCACTTATGCCCGCTGTACACGATCAAATTTTTCATCCAATTTTTTTTTAAATTCATATTCCTGGCCTGTTGAGCTTCAATGTATAAAGCCGCATGTAGGTCTTTATTGAGCATATTCAGAAAATTGGATGAAAAATTTGAGCGTGTACAGCGGGCATTACTTTGAAATTGTCCACGGATCACATCCCATGTACATGTATATCTTGAACGTCTGGACACTTAAGATCCTGTTGTGCTGTCGATTTCAGGTAAAAGGGCAACACTTAGAGAGGAACATAGCATTCCTTGCGGATGAGTTGAATGTCTCAACTCGTGCAGAGGCAGCTGATAGAGTTTTCTTCGTATCGGCACGAGAGGCATTGACGTCGAGACTGCACCAGGAATCGGGTACTCCTACACCAAGTAAGTGGTGAGGTTAAGTCATTAGCTTTGTTAAAAGATGCTGGGATTGGCAATCACAAATCTGCTTGCTTATGTTCTCACCTGTAACACAAATGAGAGCCCGTAGCTTTCTATGGGTGGTTTTCCTTAGAGAGCCAACTTGCACAAGGTACTGTAAAGCAAGATAATTTCGCGGCTGGAAATTTTCGCGAATCAAGAATTATAGACATATTCACGGCAGGATATTTTCGCGAGTCTCTTCCATTTTTTTCATTTTTTTTTCACGGGACCGTATTTATCACTTGCGTGTACTCATATTCGCGATAGGAAATTTTCGCGACTCATACACTCTCGCGAAATTCGCGAAAATTTCCTGCACGCGAAATTTTCCTGCTTTACAGTAACTCTCATGTGGAGGTGCACCTTAACCCGTTAACTGGGTAGGATGCCATATTACGTCATCATAAAATCCGGGGAACCCCCGAAAACACCCGAGGATCTCAGCTTGCGTTGGACGTAGTAGTACGCCCTCCAAGGAAATGGCGCTTCACATTGCGTAGGATGTTATATCACGCCCTGAACCTTATGTGTCAAATACTTTTTTTTGGCAATTTTTTTCTAAGAAAGAATTTTTTTCAAAAATTAATTACACAGTTAATGGGTTAAAAGCCTCCTTACGGTTCAATCAATTATTTGTTGCAGCTGGTGCCCTTGCCGAAGGATTCCAAGCTCGATTATTTGAATTTGCAAATTTTGAGCGTAAGTTCGAGGAATGCATATCACAGACGGCAGTGAAGACGAAGTTTGCACAGCACACGGAACGAGGGAAGATGATATCTGGGGAGATGAGAATGATAATGGACGACATTTATATGAAAGCACAACATAAGAGGTATGATTCGATGGCAAGAGCCTGTGAAAGATTTTAGTGATGGCGAGGTTCATTTCTGGCTTTAACCCTTTAGGCCTGAGACTTTGTAAATATCTCGTAATTCATACATGTGATGTTTACAATCAACCAAAGCGGAGAACAGCCGCAGATGGCCGCTAACGAAATCGTACATCGACCAGTGCAGGCCTACACAATGTCTAAGGGCCGTATGCACGGGTCGGACTTTAGCCTAAAGTATAGTTCAAGTTAGACTTCCTCTTGCTTGAAGCATTGAGAAATGTCAGACTTTAATGAAAGTGTGGCTGAAGTCCTACCCATGCATATGGCCCTAAGTCATCATATGGCTGAAAATATAGGACTTCGGCGGCCCTCGTCCGATTTTCAAAGCGGTATGATATGTACAGCAACTGAAATACCTAATACATGTATATTTCTATTTCAGAGATAGCTGCGGTACAAGACGGCAGGAATGCGCCGATAAACTCGACTACACGGTAAAACAGCTGGCCCTGCTCACATCAGAAACAAAAGACAAAATAAAACAGATGGTTGAAAATGTGGAACGAAATGTGTCAAGTGCTTTGAACGAGGAGATACGGCGGCTGTCGGTCCTGGTTGATGAATTTGATCGTCCATTCCATCCTGATACGATGTTATTGACTGTCTACAAGAAGGTAAGAGATAACTGTATTCTTCGTTTCGACAGCCCCGACCATTTTGGATTTCTGCGGAGATTTTGTGCATGCTCACTTATCTGGTAGGCCAACCAAACCATCAGTGATGTGGTTGGCCAGGAGATCCGAATCGGCCTAGCAGATGAATAGCATGCTCAAAATCTCCAAGCAAGATGACCGGGCCCTGTCAAAACTATGGACATGATGAACAGAAGAAGCATTTTGCTTTCTTAATTGTAACCCGTCACATCAAATCAGGTATTAAGTCGCACAAGATGTGAACCAGGATGAACCAAAATAACTCCAGGAGATAAATAAATGGAAGAAATGTACTCACTCAGATTTTACAGAAGACAGACAATATGCATAAGCCTACTAAAATTGACAAAACGTTAGTCTCAATCTGCCAGAGCGACTTAGTACTTGTTGTGTGGTGATGGGTCACAATTGTGTCTGCAAGTTACGAGAAGACAGCAGTAGAAGTGAAGTTGTCTCCGATATTTGCAAATTTTCGACCCCAACCGGGGTCTTCCTCGGGCACTTTCCAGTAGAGATCCCAGAAGGCCGCAAAATGCTGTAGAGGACAGTGAGTGATGTTGCCACTTCCCAGGTGGCACCACTGGATGTGATGCATTTGTCTTTCAAAAGCCTGGGATATGCAGATCTCTGTTGGTCTACATCTACCAGGGAAATTGCAGAAAATCACTCATTGTTTCGAAGTAGAATTTGTACTGTGAATTGGGAGGTTTGGATAATGTGAGGTTGCGGGTTCGAACCCAAGTTGGACTCGCTCTTGATGTGAAGGAGAGAGTGACTCTGTTTGACAGTACAGGATTTCTCAACTCCGTATTTTATCTATTCATGATATGTTCGTCTCCCGCTGAAGGAAATGCACATTCACGTTGAGGAGGGTCTCAGCCGCAATCTGCAGACAAAATGTGCCCGTGAGATCCGCCGTCTCATGAGCGCCACTGAAACTTCTGTCACAGGTAATGTAATGCCACCTATGTACAGCTCAGTAGCATCGGCGTACAAGAATGCAGCATGTTCCTTTGTTGAAAACTATTCTGTTTCTACATGTATTTCATCCTTCACTAATTTCAGTTGTTGGCTTTTAGATGCTGAAATAAGTGACTCATGTTAGCAAAATTGTGTCTGCAAAGGTTCCACTCAGTGCAGTCAGTTGTGCCGTATACTGTACTGTGGCATTCAGGTCTGGACTTGTTCTTCAGAAGCATTAAGTGTTCAACACTTAGTGTTGTACAGATCAGAGGAACCTGCTGCAGAAAGCTCATGAGTCATTTAGAAAGATAACCTTGTATGTCGTTTGTCAATTTTATGTAATTTGCCAAAGATCAGTATTTTGCAGCAATTCTGGGTACATTCAGAGCACTTCTCGTTTCACCAGCCCTGAGTCAAGAGATTTTTCCTTTGAATGTCTTGCGAAGCATTAAAATATAAGGGCCATATTCATAAAGGTGTTTAGCCTAATCAGCGTACAAATTCTGCATTACACAGGTAAAAAGGCCTAGAAAGCTATTGTCTGATGTCTGTATGGTGCTTCACCAGAGGCGTTTACCCGCAGGATAATTACACGCGTCTAACTGTCCTGCGTCTTAAGTCCAAGAGGACAAAGGAAATGTTAAACGATCAGGCAGGCTTGTCTAGAATTTGTCCAACACTTTCTTTTGTCCTCCCACACTGAGCCGCAGGAAAGTTAGACGCGTGTGATCATCTTGTGGGTAAATGCCAGAGATCAGGCAGCATACAGAATGCAGAACAATAGTTTTCTAGGCCTTTAACCTGTGTAATGCAGAAGTTGAACGCTGATAGACTAAACACCCTTTATGAATACGGCCCTAAATGTTTAAGCAGCCAACCCTTCTAGGCTGTCAAATATTGACCTCTGGCAAGGTGATGTCATACTTCTTTGGCTTAAGATTTTGTTTCATTGTACATGATGCCCCCCATCTTATCCATGCCATTGTGCCCTTTCTGCATGTTCCATCATTCCCTCACGTTGTGAAATTTAAGTTTCGTTGCTTCAGGAGTTACACGCGCACGTCGAGCAGGGTCTCGGGCGTAACTTACAGTCTAGGTGCTCGGTGGCGTTACTACATGGGGTAGACAGTGCTGAAAAAGACATGACAGGTATATTTTTGTGTCAATTTTTTTCTCGCGCTATCTTCTATGGCCAGATTTTGCAAGTTTATCTTTGTTTGCAAGTTTTCCTGCAAAGATAAGATCATGTTCAGTTTTCTCCATAAAATGCGGCCTGACAATTGGTCCCTTCCGCTCCATTTTGACCCTCCGACCCTGTTCACCCTGTCGCAGTTACAATGGGTCATATGAATAAAGACTAGTAAATGCTTTTACTTGAATTTTGCAATACAAATGCACTAGGCAATGCTGTACAGATCTGAAGTAAAATGATTTGCTAGTCTTTATTCATATGACCCAATGTTTGATTAGCACTCAGTTCTACGTCGCACCAGTTACATGTACGGTACAGTATCCTTGTTCCTTCTTCAGTTAATACTGTTTCGTTTAGACTGACTAAAATTAACTACATGTACCAGTTATATTACTGACTAACGTCTATTATTGCTGACTGTCATTTTATATTAGCTGAACTGCCAGTCGTTGCAGTGGCAGAAAAGATTTGCCCAAATCTCATGGCAACCATCAACTTGGGCATACAGGCACCAATGTTCATGCAAAGAACTATATGAAGTTTGTTAAATTTTGCAATAGTGTTCATTACCATATCGGATATCTAAAGAATTATCAATTGTTTGATTATTAATGTGTTCATGCTTGTTTTCCCCATATAGAGAGACTGACTGCCCTTCTACCAGAAGACACCAAGCAACACACAGCCAACTTCCTCCCCGTCAAAGATTTCGAAGTTGCCTATCGGCTTGATTGCCGGAATCTATGCGCTGATTTCCGTGAAGATATCGAGTTCAGGTTTTCTCTTGGTATCACGACGTTAGTGAATCGTTTCTTGGGTCCAAAGGGAGGGAAGAGGGCCCTGTTAGGGTATAATGATAGGGTAAGTCTTAGAATTACTCAGTGAGACTCCTTTCTTTTCATGTGCTTCTTTGGACAGGACTTGCCATAACATTAACAAGTGGGCAGTAAATTTGCTTGGTCTTTTCCTGCAGACTAACTTTGCTCTGATCCTTCTCAATTCACGGAGCCACGGTGGTGTAGTGGTTCGGGCCTCCGACTAGCGGTCAGAGGGTCCCGGGTTCGAATCCCACTGGGCGTGAGACTTTGGGCAAGTCTTTTTGCCTCACTGGCCTCTCTCCACCCAGGTGTATAAATGGGTACCGGTCGGAAATGCTCGGATTGTAGCACTGAATGAGCAGCACATCTGAGTTCTACTGGAAGGTTTCAGGATAAACTGGGGTTAAAGTGTAAAGTTGGATGACACCTCTACCGTTGTTGATATCAGACTATAAACCCAAACTTTTTGACTTTTTTAATATAACTTTAATTCTTCTGAGGAGATTAAAATGAGAATGTCTGATATGCAGCTGAAGTCATAATAGATATCTACTATCAGATTAATTTCTGTCACCTCTTGTCAGATTCCAAGACCGGTTCCCATGACACCACAGACGCCGAGCAACGAGGTGTTCCAGCCTCCGCAGGGTAATGATAATACGGAGATGATGATGGCGATGTTGGGTGCTTTCACGTCACTGACATCGAGGTCAACTGTCGGGGCGATAGTCGTCACTGGACTGGTAAGGATCTGTAAAATGTTGATTTAGACAGACAGAGTATCAAATATGGCATTGCTGACTAAGTGGACAATATCAGGCGATGTCATGTAATGTAGGAGGAAACCAGAACTCCCATTTAAACCCTGATTGTCTTATAGTTGCCCCTCTTTTACAGTGAAGATTAGGACCAGTCCGGACTTGCACCTAGTGGACATCATCTTCCCAGTAAACATCGCACATCAATTTGATGCCACTAATGGAAAATCATCTGCGTGATTGGATACACTTACTTAATTTTCACAGCGTATTTGGAAATCATGTGAATTAACTGGGACAGGGCCTGTAGAAATAGCAACGGGGCATTCAATCTAATACATGTATAAGTCTGTATAATACTCTTATCTCCAGGTCACAAAGGCAGCTGGCTGGAGGATCATAGCTATCAGTGGCGCCATCTATGGACTGTTGTACTTGTACGAACGGCTGACGTGGACTAACAAAGCCAGGGAGAGGGCATTTAAGGCCCAATATGTTGATTATGCATCGAGTAAACTCAAGCTAATTATTGACCTAACCAGTGCTAACTGTAGTCACCAAGTCCAACAGTGAGTACAGTAGACTAGATCTATGTTATTCAACAGGATTCCCACTTTGCCTTGCTGTGGGTAGGCCTAGTTATGTCATCATGATCTCATCATGGTTTTGCCGTAATATCAGTTTAGCCTAGTCACTATCACTGGCTATGTACAATGTATGGGTTGGACAGGAAACCAGTCTTAAAGTGATCCTAAACCGCCGGGGCGAGCGAGACAGCCTCGTTTTCATTTTCCCGCGCTACGCCAGTATGAATGAGCACCTGTCAATCATACCTGCTGCGCGGTTTGCACGATTGACAAACTCAGTGAAGGTAGCGTACTGCGCATGCTCAGAAGCCAGGAGCGGACATCGGAAGTTCCATTTTCGTGGGCGGTGAAAATGATCGGGTGCCAACTTTTGCTTGGCGGTTTAGGACCACTTTAATGGCTTTGGTTCCCGATGCTGCCACCAGAGGAGGGATACAGATGTGCCGGTTTATGTCACTAATTGTTATTTCAGGGAGCTGTCATCTGTCTTCACCCGTCTGAGTCGGCAAGTTGACCAGGCCAAGTCAGACCTGGTGGAGGACATCAAACAGCTGGACAAGGAATGTGAACGATTAGAGGACATTGGTAACAATGCAAAGATACTCAAGTGAGTCAGACTTCTAAAATTCATGTATATTTTAACAATACTGGGCAGTATTCGTTCAGTGGTGGAAGTGCTAAATTCATGCGAGACACACGCATCACGTCATAGTAGCGCTTGGGGGACATAATGACGTCACACCCGTTCGTGTGGTGTAATGACGTCGTTCCCTTGCACATGACGTTGCCAAAATCACGGATGACACGGCGAACATCTTGGTGACGTCATGACATCCAAAGGCTAAACAGCATTGTTATTTTCGTTAATATCTTGATATTTCAAAAACAATATCAAAATTCGGGCTTCGTAAGGTCACTTCCTAGGTCTGTTTGCATGTGCATACCAAGTTTGGGGGCGATCCATTCGTCAGTCATGAAGAAAATCACAAACACACAAACAAATTCTTCTCAAATTTTAGTATGATTCTTGTGAGAACTTATAAGAATCCATTCTTTTGTGATCACCAGTTTATGATAGAACTTTTTGAAATTTTCTTTCAGAAACAAGGCAGGCTGGTTGGATAGTGAACTGAACAGCTTTATCCAGCAATATCTACGAGATGCTGGTGCTCCAGCGCTGCAAAGTTGATGAGGAATTACCTGAAGTTGTGTGTGATTGCTCCAAAGTGGATCCTTGTCTGAATGAGGGACATCGAAGATGATGAGCATGGCACTGATAGTTTTACATCTGCACAATAGGTGTCTCTCGTACCTGATATAATGCACAGGATGTCCCGAAAACTACCAGTCTGTTTTCACCAGCTGTGATTCTTTTCAATCAGGTGGCTGAATTTCTGCATTGTAAATATCTGATTTTCTGGGAGGGGGTAAGATTCGGTGTTTTTGTGATTTTGATTACACCAGAAAGATCTTGCTTTTTTGAATGGAATGATTCCACTTATTTCATCTGGAGGGTGATTGGGATGTTACCAGAATGAATTCGTTTTTTGTAGGATTTACAATTGATGGATTGTATGGTACAAGAGGAATTTCCTTTGATTTCATAATTATACACTTTACGACCTAGTGTCCTACTTAAAGACCAATTGAGCCAAGGTAGTCATGCTTGGTATCAAACTAAAGGTAATGAAGTGTGAACTGACCTACTTCCATGACCTAGTGACTTACTTAAAGATCAGTTGAGCCAAGGTAGCCATGCTTGGTATCAAACTAAAGTTCCACCTCTCCTTTAGCATGCTTCATTACACCTACAACTTCACCTCAAGTCAACTGTCAGCTGAGCGCCAGGCCCATGGGCCTCTTGTTTGTGTTCAACACTTAGTGTTGTACAGATCAGAGGAACCTGCTGCAGAAAGCTCATGAGTCATTTAGAAAGATAACCTTGTATGTCGTTTGTCAATTTTATGTAACTTTGCCAAAGATCAGTATTTTGCAGCAATTCTGAATTCATTCAGAGCACTTCTTGTTTCACCAGCCCTGGTCAAGAGTTTTTTCCTTTGAATGTGTTGCGAAGCATTAAAATATAAATGTTAGTAGCCAACCCTCCTAGGCTGTGGAATATTGACCTCTGGCAAGGTGATGTCATACTTCTTTGGCTTAAGATTTTGTTTCATTGTACATGATGCCCCTCATCTTATCCATGTCATTGTGCCCTTTCTGCATGTTCCATCATTCCCTCACGTTGTGAAATTTAAGTTTCGTTGCTTCAGGAGTTACACGCGCACGTCGAGCAGGGTCTCGGGCGTAACTTACAGTCTAGGTGCTCGGTGGCGTTACTACATGGGGTAGACAGTGCTGAAAAAGACATGACAGGTATATTTTTGTGTCAATTTTTTTCTCGCGCTATCTTCTTTGGCCAGATTTTGCAAGTTTTCCTGCAAAGATAAGGTCATGTTCAGTTTTGTCCATAAAATTCGCCTGATCGGTCCCTTCTGATCCATTTTGACCCTCCGACCCTGTTCACCCTGTCGCAGTTACAATGGGTCATATGAATAAAGACTAGTAAATGATTTTACTTGAATTTTGCAATACAAATGCACTAGGCAATGCTGTACAAATCTGAAGTGAAAGCATTTGCTAGTCTTTATTCATATGACCCAATGTTTGATTAGCACTCAGTTCTACGTCGCACCAGTTACATGTACGGTACAGTATCCTTGTTCCTTCTTCAGTTAATACTGCTTCGTTTAGACTGACTAACATTAACTACATGTACCAGTTATATTACTGACTAACGTCTATTATTGCTGACTGTTATTTCATATTAGCTGAACTGCCAGTTGCTGCAGTGGCAGAAAAGATTTGCCCAAATCTCATGGCAACCATCAACTTGGGCATACTGGCACCAATGTTCATGCAAAGAACTATATGAAGTTTGTTAAATTTTGCAATAGTGTTCATTACCGTATCAGATATCTAAAGAATTATCAATTGTTTGATTATTACCGGTAATGTGTTCATGCTTGTTTTCCCCATCTAGAGAGACTGACTGCCCTTCTACCAGAAGACACCAAGCAACACACAGCCAACTTCCTCCCCGTCAAAGATTTCGAAGTTGCCTATCGGCTTGATTGCCGGAATCTATGCGCTGATTTCCGTGAAGATATCGAGTTCAGGTTTTCTCTTGGTATCACGACGTTAGTGAATCGTTTCTTGGGTCCAAAGGGAGGGAAGAGGGCCCTGTTAGGGTATAATGATAGGGTAAGTCTTAGAATTACTCAGTGATACTCCTTTCTTTTCATGTGCTTCTTTGGACAGGACTTGCCATAACATTAACAAGTGGGCCGTAAATTTGCTTGGTCTTTTCCTGCAGACTAACCTTTGCTCTGATCCTTCTCAATTCACGGAGCAACGGTGGTGTAGTGGTTCGGGCCTCCGACTAGCGGTCAGAGGGTCCCGGGTTCGAATCCCACTGGGCGTGAGACTTTGGGCAAGTCTCTTTGCCTCACTGGCCTCTCTCCACCCAGGTGTATAAATGGGTACCGGTCAGAAATGCTCAGATTGTAGCACTGAATGAGCAGCTCATCTGAGTTCTACTGGAAGGTTTCAGGATAAACTGGGGTTAAAGTGTAAAGTCGGATGACACCTCTACCGTTGTTGATATCAGACTATAAACCCAAACTTTAACTTTTAACTTTAATTCTTCTGACGAGATTAAAATGACGAGATTAAAATGAGAATGTCCCGATATGCAGCTCGGGTCATGACTGATATCTACTGTATCAGATTAATTTCTGTCACCTCTTGTCAGATTCCAAGACCGGTTCCCATGACACCACAGACGCCGAGCAACGAGGTGTTCCAGCCTCCACAGGGTAATGATAACACGGAGATGATGATGGCGATGTTGGGTGCTTTCACGTCGCTGACATCGAGGTCAACCGTCGGGGCGATAGTCGTCACTGGATTGGTAAGGATTTGTAATGTTGATTAAAATGGAATATCGAATATGGCATTGTTGACATCGCGACAATATCGGACGATGTGATGTTATGTAGGCGGAAACCAGAACTCCCATTTAAGCCCTGGGCTTGGTTGTTCAAAACACAGTTAGTGCTACTTTGGTGTTATCTCTAACATGGCGTTAACTGAAATAGGCTTAACTGATGGAGATAATGCCAAGATGTTAGTGACAATAAGCAAGAAGTCAATCTCCAGGGGCCGGTTGCACAAAACTCATGTTAGCGCTAACATGGTGTTAGCGCTAACTTTTATGTTAGATGACGTCAAAATCCATTGTCATTTTACGTCATTTAACATGATGTTAGCGCTAACATCATGTTAGCGCTAACATGAGTTTTGTGCAACCCAGCCCAGAATTCACGAATTTTCGACCCCAAGCGGGGTCTTTTTCAAGTGGAACTTTACAATCTGAAACTCTAGAAAAGACTGAGCTGAAACCCGAATGTAGAACTAACACCTGTGTAGACAGTGTTAGTTCTACATTCGGGTTTCAGCTCAGTCTTTTCTAGAGTTTCAGATGGTAAAGTTCCACTTGAAAAAGACCCCGCTTGGGGTCGAAAATTCGTGAATTCTGGAGATCGACTTCTTGCTTATTATCATTTTGTGTGTCAATTTTGTGCTATTCTGTATCTTGGAAGATGTTAGTGACAAATACTCTTTTGAGCAACCTGCCCCTGATTGTCTAGAAGTTATCCCTCTAGTCTTCTACTGTGAAGATTAGGCTCAGCCCAGATTTGAACCCATTGGACACTACCTCCCCAGTCAACATCGCACATCAGTTCGATGCCACTAGGAAAATCATCTCAGTGATTGGATAGACTTACCCGGTACCTTAATTTTCACAGCGTATTTAAGAATCATGTGAATTAACTGGGACAGGTCCTGTACAAGTCTGTGTAAGTAATGCTCTTATCTTCAGGTTACGAAGGCAGCTGGCTGGAGGATCATAGCTATCAGTGGCGCCATCTATGGACTGTTGTACTTGTACGAACGGCTGACGTGGACTAACAAAGCCAAGGAGAGGGCATTTAAGGCCCAATATGTTGATTATGCGTCGAGTAAACTCAAGCTGATTATTGACCTAACCAGTGCTAACTGTAGTCACCAAGTCCAACAGTGAGTACAGTAGACTAGATCTATGTTATTCAACAGGATTCCCACTTTGCCTTGCTGTGGGTAGGCCTAGTTATGTCATCATGATCTCATCATGGTTTTGCTGTAATATCAGTTTAGCCTAGTCACTACCACTGGTTATGTATGGGTTGGACAGGAAACCAGTCTTAATGGCTTTGGTTCCTGATGCTGCCACCAGAGGAGGGATACAGATGTGCCGGTTTAAGTTACTTATCTTTATTTCAGGGAGCTGTCGTCTGTCTTCACCCGTCTGAGTCGGCAAGTTGACCAGGCCAAGTCAGACCTGGTGGAGGACATCAAACAGCTGGACAAGGAATGTGAACGATTAGAGGACATTGGTAACAATGCAAAGATACTCAAGTGAGTCAGACTTTTAAAATCCATGTATATTTAACAATATTCTTGTGAGAACTTATAAGAATCCATTCTTTTGCGATAATCAGTTTATAATCGAACTTTCTGAAATTTTCTTTCAGAAACAAGGCAGGCTGGTTGGATAGTGAACTGAACAGCTTTATCCAGCAATATCTACGAGATGCTGGTGATCCAGCACTGCAAAGTTGATGAGGAATTACCTGAAGTTGTGTGTGATTGCTCCAAAGTGGATCCTTGTCTGAACGAGGGACATGGAAGATGATGAGCATGGCACTGATAGTTTTACATCTGCACAATAGGTGTCTCTAGTGCCTGATATAATGCAGAGGATGTCCCTAAAACTACCAGTCTGTTTTCACCAACTGTGATTCTTTTTAATTAGGTGGCTGAATTTCTGCATTGTAAATATCTGATTTTCTGGGAGGGGGTAAGATTCGGTGTTTTTGTGATTTTGATTACACCAGAAAGATCTTGCTTTTTTGAATGGAATGATTCCACTTATTTCATCTGGAGGGTGATTGGGATATTACCAGAATGAATTCGTTTTTTGTAGGATTTACAATTGATGGATTGTATGGTACAAGAGGAATTTCCTTTGATTTCATAATTATACACTTTAAGCTTTATTCAAGGATATGTTAACTAGAGGCAGGCCTCAAAAAATAAGCTGTCAAATCCTTTAGAGGTTCTTCACTGACATCACAACGGTCACATGACTGCAAAGTGACGACATCAAAAATGTCGCCGTCATACATTTTGACGTCATGATCTGTGTGTTGATGGTGTGCTCATGCCGTGACGTCGCTTGACATTTTGACAGTCAATATGGCAGCATCATGTCGTCATGGAAATGTGACGTCACGTAAAGAACCTCTATAGAGGAATCCCACGTGACGTCATCTGGACGTCAAATTGACCATGTGTTTCCTGAAGGAACGTCACGATGACGCAACGACGTTATTTCGTGTGCAGTCGCGTCACGTCAGGCATGATGTCAATCCACGTGTAGTACCCTATTGACGCCAGTTTGTGTCATTTTGACGTCCAGTCACATGATTTGATGACTTCAGTGGGATTCCTCTATATGGGCCATGTTTAGGATCTTGGCTAGACGCAAGGGCCCAACGCGCCGCGTAGCGGCAAACAGCGAAGCTAGCCAAAGACTTGTCACGGGTCAATCAATAGAACTGGACTCATAGGAAATATGCACCTAATGTCCAGATGGAATATACCGGACGGTTGGTTCACGTTTTTAGTGACTGTGAACGTAGATGGGTACATTATGTAGCGATACGCTGACAGATTTGCTGGGGACTTGCTCTGTGGATGTTGTAAAATGCGATTTTTGGAAGATTATTCTGATTTGCAACGTCATTTTTAATTAACATAAAAATATGTTGAGTAGCTGGGATATGTTTATAAACATTTATTGAGCANGATTGATCGATTAATTTGTTAACATGAAGTTGTGTTACATCTGAAAATTATTGAGAAACACTGGTGTCTACACTCCTCGAGGTTTTTCTCAGATTTTTTGGTGGGCAAAGTGTAGTGGATTCTAGTGTTTTGATAGTTCGTTCTGCATTAACGAGTTCCTTACCGGTAGGCTGACTTTACATCGGATGACACACGAGACGAACACGCAGGTTTCATGGGGATGAATACTTTGTGAAGCCATTGTTCGTGTCACGTGTCATCCGATGTAAAGTCAGCCGTACTGTGCATAGGCAAATGGTGCCCAGGGGACCAGGTGACTCATACCAAACATGACAAACATTGTGCAATGCTCCTTTTAATTATCACTACAAAAAGTACAAATTCAGGCATGCTGTCACGATGGATTCACATGACTCCTTATGAAATGCAGTGGGCCCTCTCTATCAGGGACACCACTGTGACTGACAGATGTTGGCCTTATTTGAGAGGTGCCCTGATTACAGAGGTCATAATGAATAGGAAGGACCAGTTTGGTCCACGAATGGATTATGAAAATGTGACACGTGTAAATGACATTTTCCACATGGTAATGGGTCAATTTTACACAAAAAATGTGTAAAAGTATACAAAAAGAGGGTAAAATTTGCCCATTACCACGTGGTAATGTCATTTACACATGTCACATTTTTGTAAGGTATTCCACTATATGCTAGTGTAGAAGGGAATATCATAGACAGAGCTCCCCCCCCCCCCCCCTCCCTAGAGGAGCATAGGTCAAACCGTAGAACTTGCCGATGCCAAATTAACTGCCTTTTAGAGTTGGTGCTTTGTCATGGATTTTGTTTAGTGTAGACTCTATCCCAACAATAGTGGGTTCAGTTCCATTATGATGTTGTACTATAGAGGCCTTGCAATGACGTCATCCTGGCGGCCATGCTGAGGGACAAGTGGGCAGAGGTGTGAGCTGACCGTGACGTGGCCTGCGTGAAGTGCGCGACGCCAGTGTTTGACGTAACGTCATTGGGACATTTCGCTGCGCCTCTGCAGTATGTGCCCCCCAGCATGGCGGCTTGTGACGTCATTTGCA
>NMRB01000161.1:158801-169245 GCA_002633025.1 Notospermus geniculatus
ACAGTCTACACCATCACGCTAGGCCGTGAAATCACGCTACAGCGTGAAAACCTTCTGTGGAAACCAAATTTTTACACACAGAATTGTGTACAAATTCAGCATTGAAAAAAAAAATAAAATTCTTCCTTAATATATCGAGTTATGTGTGTTAAACATGAATATGGCCGATTTTTTTCAATTAAAAGTTTTTTAAAGAAGTTAAAAGTTTTTGAAAATTGGGCCCTACATTTTGTACAGGCGAATGTACAGTCACGCATTACCGTGATGGTGTAGACTGCTGATTCTGATCATGATCATCAGCCTAGTTCACACTTTTCCTGACCTGACTGTCTGAGTCCTCTGACTCTGACTGAACTGCCTCCTGTCCCGAGATGAGAAGTGAGATTGAGATTGAGATAGTAAAGTTGAGAATAAGCATGATAAGGTCATGAAAATATGCATGACATCATCATTTGATTATTGTCAAGGTGCATGAAAACTGATACAGCGAGTTTTGAGTTTGACAGTTCCTTCCAATCCAATCCCTGCTGAAGAAGGGAAATGACACGCTTCATTCATGGAACTCCAATCTTTGTCTGGACGATATTGTATGATGATAAATAGGCCAATGTGTGTAGGCCTACTTGTGAAAGTCAACATGGTCAATGTGCTTGTTCAGTCACATGCCTTTCAGTTTCAGTATTGTCACCCTCCGTTGAACCATTCAAGATTTCATTCATTCATCACTTTGATTTATAGCACCTCTGCTTTTAGGCTTCTTGAATAGACAACCATGCCGTGTCCATGGTACGGTATCTGTTAGACAGGTATATCTTAGCACTAAGCAGAATCGCATTATATTGAAACCTAAGCCTAATTTTCTGTACATTTTCTAAATAAATGAAATATTTGGAAAAATGGAATTATACTGCATGTATGATAGATTTGACCCAAGGTACAAAAAGCACAAAATTGACACACAAAATGATAATAAACAAGAAGTCAATCTCCAGAATTCACGAATTTTCGACCCCAACCAGGGTCTTTTTCAAGTGGAACTTTACAATCTGAAACTCTAGAAAAGACTCGGGTGGTAGATAGATTTGGGTGGTCAGAAAATCAGTTTAGGAAATGAGAACAAAAACAACATTGTCATGTCATTAGGCATGTTGACCCAGAATTATGGATTAGGGCTAGGTCATCATTTCCACCAGTCATGATCGATGGATCAATCAACATGAGTCATTGTAGGCCTACATGTAGGACTATAGGACAAGGAGACCGATCAATGAATGGATGTCAACTTGATGACCAAATTCACTTCCAGGGAACTGATTTGTCACTTTCTTCCTTTATACATGTACGTTACATTTCTGTATGACATGCCATTCTCTGAAAACTGAAAAAAAAATTGTCGTGGATGACCTATCATCATAGCACTAGCAGTGAGTGAAGGCCTTGATGGTGACATAATCGGCCATTGTCACTGTTTTAAGCCCTCTGTCAAGGGCTCTCAGCTGACTTAAAAATTTCCTGCTCATGACGTCATGTATAACTGGGGGTCTATAGGTCATATTTGACATTTGTGCCACTTCAGAAATACCGGTAATTGATCAGTGCCATCTTTGACCCACATCATGGGCCGTATTCACGGGTCGCACTTTCGCCTAAAGTATAGCTTAAGTTAGACTTTCTCTGTGCTTGAAGCATTGAGAAAAGTCAGACTTTAATGAAAGTGTGGCTGATGTCCGACCCGTGCATACGGCCCTAAGTCTGATCTGTTTTCCCTCAGTCTTGGTTTACAAGGCTACAATTTACAGGGCATCATGGAATTCCCCATCTGAGCATTGACATGGTGAACACACACAATATTGTTATTAAATCACATCGTCATGGATGGTAACAATCCAGTGGGATTGTTTTCTCTTTTGCCCTAGAGCTCTGCTTTTACTTCCCAGCTGATACCTTGGACTATAGAGGCTATGCACTGACGTCATCAAATGACGTCATCAATGGGTATGACGCCACGTGTTGGATGGAAAATGGACGGAGCACGTGGTCAGATGCACTGCGTCAGCATGTCACAACGTTCCATCCAACATGGCGTCACCTCGCTGATGACGTCACGTGCATAGCCTCTATATCGTAACATTCTAGCAGTGAGTGACATACATGTAACTGCTGAAGCCTCGGAAATATGCAGCTGTTGTTATAATAATGCGTAGGGTTCAGGTCAAACGCCTAGTCCTGTTTGAAGTCTTGTCGGGGAGGTGGGGGGGGGGGGAGGGAGTGGATATAGAAATTTTTCTCATGGACCTGATGGACAAAAGGACATTGGCCAAATTTTGAACAGTCACTTGAAAAATAGTTAGCCCAGTTGCAGGCATGAGGCAGTTTTGGTCCCAGAAATCCAAATCCTGGCATGGATGGCATAACACGATATGAGGTGCCCTTCTCAAATCTTAGTCATTTTGTCGTTTCAGAGCTGGCGGTACTGTTGGTGCAATAGTGACTTGTCCATTGGAGGTGGTGAAAACGCGTCTCCAGTCATCATTATCAACAAAGTTTACGCAACAAGTTTATGTCCCATCAGTCGCTAGTGTGCCCAGTCATCATGTGGTTAATCTTAGCACGTGTTCAGGGTCGGCCCACTCAACGTGGATCCCAGTGAACACGTGTACGACGAGAAACCGACCGACCACTGGACTCATCCAGTGCTTGAAGTACGTATACTTTGTGTCAGTGTTCGACTCCTTCCAAGATTTCTGAATCGATGACACTCTGTGATGTAAACAGGATGTTATGACGAAAGTCTGCTTGAAGTAAAAATTTCGGTACATGGGTTACCTTCGTTATTTGGAATTTTTGGAACTGTGCTTGTTTCACTTTAAAACTTCCTTGTTGACATCAGTTGCCGTCTGGAAAATTTTCTGGCGGTATACCAAACTGCTAATTCTGTGTATTCTTGTGATACGACTGCATGTGTTGTAAAATTAAGTCCATCAAGTGTTCAGGGCCCGGTTGCACGAAACTCACCACGGCGCTATCTTGGTGTTAGCGCTATCTTCATGTTAGATGACGTAAAAATCCATTGTTCTTTTACGTCATTTAACATCAAGTTAGCGCTAACACCAAGATAGCGCTGTCGTGAGTTTCGTGCAACCGGGCCCTGATACGTTTTACTGAGTATAAAGAAGCGGCAATATTTCATTGTGATACAAGTCTACGGGGGAGGGGGGTCTAGAACCGTATCTGTCTGAACTTGTATTCACATTTCAATGTTTGTCTTCACAGGCACATCGTGCAGAATGAAGGAATGACCGCCCTTTGGAAAGGTCTCGGACCAAACTTAATAGGTGTTGCTCCGTCGAGGTAAGTGGGAAACTGAATGTGATGTCTGCACATGTCAGCAGCTTCAAAATCTGAGGAGGAATACTTTCTTTTGAAAGTGACTGGGTATTCTTCTCAAGGTAGTTCTTGTATCGCTATGCGGATCACGTAAGAGACCAATACATCCTGGGCCTTGTTCTTATCTGTCACCATGTCAAGATGTTTGCAAGTACCGTAGTATCCGGGTTTGTGTTTCCTGTAAAATATTGAACAACTCCAACTTGTTGTTTTCCAGGGCAATCTACTTCTATTCCTACGCCAAAGCCAAGTCATTTTGTAACCGTCTGACGGTACTGACACCAGAAAGTCCCCTCGTACATATCTGTGCTGCTTGTTTTGCTGGTGAGTCATCAACATGTAACGTCTGAATCGTCACCTGCAGCCCATTTTGCTTTTGTATGGTAATGACAGTTCGGTGACTTGCATTGCAAGCAGTTGGAAGAGCAGTGTGTTTGGCCTAGTGCTAGATCTCAGCAGGATTCCAAAATTTCTATGCCCTGAACTTGTGAATGTCCACTTTGATATTGACCACCGAAATGAGTGCTTGAATCTTTCATATTCGCTAGATTCATTTCTAAGATTTTGAGTCTCTTAGCAAAACTGGTGACAGTTCAGAATCTTTCATGTTGTCTAAAATATCTGCATCTCTAAAATCTTTGCAGGTTTCAGTGCTTGTACAACAACAAATCCAATCTGGTTCATCAAAACAAGACTACAACTCGATCAAAAGTAAGTCTTTAAGTCGGTCTTGCATGGTCAATCGTGGCATGGATGATTCTCGCTTCTTGCTGTTCTTGTTTTCTGTGTCGGTTCTTTCCTCCTCACCCCGTGGTTGATTTCCTTTAGGTCTGCGACAAATTGGTCGGAGATCCTGCTTGGGAAAATCCTGTGTTTCCTGTATAAGATGGGTCAAAATCCTATCGATAACACTAATAAATAAGGAAAAAGACAGCTAAATATAACCTAATCAGCACGTTTTAGTTTAGATGATTTTATATTACTTTTTTGTTGCTTTTTTGACTCGAAATTTCCTTTTTCAGAAAAGGAAAGACATCGTATACCAGAGGACTCATACAGCCTCCATATTGGTTAGTAATATTGACATGACGTGTCACGTTTTTGAATCATGAGACACAATGAAAACATTGCCATTATCATTAGTTCCAGTGGTGCATATCGGCGTACTGTTTTGTTCATTTCATATGGGATTGGGGACATAGAGTGGAAATCCACAGCTGTGTATAATATGGGAAACACACGATTTTCCATCCGCATACAAATTCCTTTGATGTGATGCGACTAAAGTGTCAATCAAAAGTGCCCTAGCTTTTTGATGTCAATGCATGAAGTTGTCTTTAGTCATACTAAATATTAAGTGGCCTCTGAAATACCCCGCCACCACGGACCACACCTGATGATGGTCGAGCCACTCTCATTCAACTCTGCTTGAGCTTCTCCGCAGCATTTATAACATTCTTTTGTTTGAAAATTTTCTATTTTTGGTAATCTGCCCCCAGTGTCTTCGTTTTTGCCAATGTTCGTGGCATTGATGGTTGAGTGTCGAATTCGTAAAGCAGGATATATTCATGGTTGATTCTCTCAACATCAAATTGTGTACCCTGGTTTCTTCACTGCCAGGCAATAATATGTGAACAGGATGCGCTTTGATGCATATCATCCCATGTTCCTCTCACTCTAATGTACAGGTAGAATAGTGGCCTGTATTGTGAAGCCTGCTTGCAATGGTTTAATCATTCTGCTGACCTCATTCTAGCCCATTAATCAGATAAATGACAACAGACCATAAATAATGTCACAATCTGCTTGTTGTTTTGGAACATATGGCTGCATATGGATGGGGGATAGTCTTGTTCAGAAGATTACGTTTTCATAATTTTTTTCCATTCTCGTTTCAGGGCAAAAGGTAGTTTAACTGTACAAAGCTGCATAAAAACCATTTATGAGGAATCTGGCATTCGTGGTTTCTATAAAGGGATCACGGCGTCATATTTCGGAATATCAGAGACAATAATTCATTTTGTGATATATGAAGCTGTAAAGGCAAAGTTGCTGGAATGCCGTGGTCCATCTTATGATACTGAAGACCGATGTGCTGGTGATTTTCTGCGCTTCATGTTTGCTGGTGCGGTGTCGAAGACATGTGCGTCCGTCCTAGCATACCCACATGGTAAGTATCATCGCATGATTGACAGAAGTCAAACAGTTTCTTTTCCTTTTGATGCACACTTTACTATTGATGCTTTCCACTATGTTTATATAATAAACTGGATCTTGGTTGAACGCGTTCCAGAAATATTGTTCAGTGTTGAGTAATTTGCACAGATCCCCTTTAGGCCTTTACTTGACTCTGAATGCTGGCACCTTGCATGCACAAGCGATAACTAACCTGGGGTTAGTTATGCAAGGTTACTGAGGGCCTATGCTTTATTATACTGAGGTGAAGAGTTCATATAGGAAATAACAGCTGTGATGTCTGTCTGAGTGTAAAGGTTGAAGCCATGATGTTCTGGGAAGCATGCCGAGATAGAGAAATTTTTCAGCATGTACGTACATGCTATTTTGTTTAGAAAAAAAGGTCAGAATGCCAAATTTTGGCAAACTCATCATCTTGTCTTGGCTAGACCAGGTAGCCCCACTTACTGCATGGACTGGGCTATGTAACTTTCTTTTTAGCCAGTTCAACCGAGGAAGCGTGGCATTGGCAAATTGTTGCACTTCAAAATTTTTGGTTGAAGATTCTCAGCCAATGCAGTGTTGACCTTATTCAATTGGGATTTTCTGTTGTATTGGCTAAAAAGATGAACAATTTAGCAGCTCCAACCCTGCAGTTCGGTGCCCGTCAATTCCATGATATTTTTATTCATTTTCACACCTTGCTCTTTGCTCATTACAGAGGTTGTGCGAACGCGGTTACGAGAGGAGGGGTCAAAATACACCGGCTTCTTTCAAACATTAAGAACTGTTTTCCTTGAGGAAGGCTACCGGGGACTTTATCGTGGCCTTGCCACGCAAATGGTGCGCCAAATACCAAACACCGCGTTGATGATGTCTACGTACGAGGCCGTCGTGTACTTGTTCTCACCGTCGATGTCATCGGACGACGATGACGATGACGACTACTGAACCCAGCGCAGATCCATTACTAAAAAATCGTGCCATAACAATCATACACCTGCTGGCTGTTCCATAGCATTTCGTAACTTTTGACGTGGAACACTTCAACTAATTCAGGGATATATCTTATGGTGATAGTAATTCTCAGGGTCGGCAGCATTTATAAACAAGTCATGTGACCACCAGTCTTCGTTATCATTGGAATAGGGGAGTCTGTGTGATATTTTCGCTGTGTCCAGGTGACGATAGTGGAGTGGAGAGGTGTTCATGATGGAATACAAGCAAATGCAGTGACTTGGATTTTAGGGACATGCAAGTACATGTGTTTCTCCTGGGATAAACTTTCGAGATAAGGATATGGATAATATCTTTCATTTGTTGGAAATATTTCGTGTTTTAAGGCCATGTGGTATAAATTCCCTGTTTCTGTCCCGCAACTTGAAAAGTTGATGTCATGTCGAAAAATTTAACAAAGTTGTTCCAATGAATCAATGCAGCAGTTAATGATTTAAAATGGGAATAATGTTAGTCGGGTTGAAGAAGCAAGCCAAAAATAATATAATGTGGAATTTCTTGTCCAGTACAAAATGAAAAGATGGTCTGTATCTGGAAGATTGCCTATTTTGTTGTATCATCGAGTGAAGAAGTGTTACAGCATTGTGGGTATCGCTGGATGAATGAAAAGAGATCCAGTCCATGCCTGGGGCAGGATGAAACTATGAAATAGTTTTGTCATGTCCGTAGAACATCATGGATGAAATGTATGTACGTGTACATAGTTTTGGTGCATTGGTTCTGTTAGAGATTGGGTTGGTTTAGATGTTACTTGGACCTGATCATGATATGTCTCTAGAGGAAAGAGTCAGTTTGTCTTTTAACTGTGGCTTGAATCTGGATTGTAGTTGGCATGAAATCCCCTAAAATGGTACCATCTGAAAATATCTCATACGAATGTAGGGGTGTTACTCCAACTCAGCAGTGCTTCACAGATGAAATTTGCAGCTCATTCTCAATCAGTTGAGCTTCTCAAAGGCTCGAGGAGAGCTGTTCACACTCGTGAAGGAGAGCTGTTCACACTCGCGCCCAAACTTCAAGGATGCCAAGGTGTGCGGATCCCGTCAATCGAGCTCCTCGGTGCAATTTTGCGGGCGCGAGCGTGATTGCGCCCATCTTACGTGAAGCACTGCAACTCCCCCGGCACGAACAACAGTGAAGCTTTTGTTAATTGTGGGGTGATCAGGCAGATAAGGTGGTCAATTATTTGATGTTTTGAGGGGAAAACTTGGGGCTGGGGCAGTTTCGTGAGAAATTCCAATCTTCTCAGACTCGCAGTCATGGCAGTGTCCGAGATGACACCTTTCTCGTTACTCACTCAACCATCAGGTTTGTCTCATCCCATCAGCCATTTGCAACACAACAACCACAATCACATGCATTTTTTTGTAGATTTGCTCATTTTTTGGAGGCAGCTATGGATTGTAAAATAAGTGTATGAATAATAATAGGAGTTGTTTTGGTTTGGAGCGGCTTCTAATATGAATTGTAAAATGTAGTATTTTGTTTCAGAATGTAGTGCACTTCAGACATGAAGAGGATGGCTTCTGAAGAGTCCATCCTTTTTGCCAAGGTGTCAGTGCAGGGCTTGTCAAGGTGCGCAATTGCGCCTGCGCACCTAAAATTATGGTGAGGGGTGCAAAAAACATGCGACTAGCACTCAAAAAATTTGAAATTCTGCGCGCCTTGCGATTCTGTAATGTCGAGGATGAGATCTAGTGTGGTAGAATGTTAAAAGTGGTATCGCCTGAAGATGGCATTTCAGTCGCTCATTTGAACCAGTGTCAGTATCAAAACTATGAACACGTGTATTCATGTTAGTTCGTCCGCATGTGCTGAAGATGGCGCTCTGCGATCACCATAGCAAACTGAGCGCCTAAAACAATTTAGGTACCGGTACTAAAAAACTGAGCGCCTGCAGTTTTTAAAAAGACAAGCCCTGCAGTGATGGCTAAGGCATTGTGCGAGTCCAAAAATTGTCGTTAGAGCTTTAAAAAAGGAGATCCCTGCGGGTAGACTTCATTTCCAAAAACTTCTCTTAGAGTAGAGATTCTCGTGAGTTTGATTTGAAGGGCGGTGCAATGCAGGTTTGTCTATCTGAAGCAATTTTGGTGAATTTCGCTTAAAGGAGCACGGTATTGGATCTCTAATGCGTTATTTGACTGCCGACGTAGAGGGAGCCACCCAGCGGCAGCAAGACGAACTACAAAAATGCATTTACAAAATGTATGTAGTAAATCGGTCAATTTGCCGACAACGTAGTCAGTTCCTGGGTTGGAGAGTGGCGCAGTGGCGCCGGCTGTCGAGAAAAAGTGGCAATATACCGTGGTCTTTAAGTGTGGGGCTCCAAACCTGACTTGGGCTCAGTCCTTTGAGAATTTCTTTCAATTGTTGTTTCACCTGACCTTGTGACAGACAGGAAAAGAGGCTACATTTCCGACATGTCGTGTCAAGTAGAAGTGCCATGAGCAATGTCCACTTTGTTCTTTACAACTCTCAAACGGCAAGTAGGCCTACTTGACAGAACAGAGTGCCATGTCCACTGTTCTTCGGACTTGCGTGCCGCTTGATAAACGTGACTGCAGAACAAGTGTTTGTAATTCCAATGCACACTTTCCATTCAACCTCTGTCAGTGCATTGAATTGGGCCACAAATCCCAGAGTTTTGCATAATGCCACTTGTGGCATTTGTTTGCCTTAATACATGTACATGTAATTCCTCCATCCAAGGGCCTTTGGGGCCACATCCTTCACTCACAACCCAGCATGCGTCTGCCCTGTGAAAAATTGTAAACAACTCAAGGTCACTTGGACTATTGTATTGATCTAATGTACCGGTAGTTGGCTGGGTCTGCCATGGTGGACTTATTGATTAGATAGGCTTGTTCACGTGATCCACGTGTGGCTTGGTCTTTCCACTTCCAGTGCAGATTACGGTAGTTGTCCCTCACTGTATGAAATTATACTGAAGTTTGTCTGAAATCTGAATACTGAAGTTTGTATGAAATTATACTGAAGTTAGTGTGAAATCTACTAACCTTTGAATTAAAATACTGTGTTGGGGCTGGTGTTTCTTGCTAAAAGTGAAAACATAACATAAATCTGAATCCAAATCGAAACAAGGGCGGTAACACCGATTTTAATTTTACATGTGTATGGTACATGCTGACTCAAGCTTTCGACACTATACGGTGTCTTCCTCAGGAGCCCACACAAAACATGTCCAATGCTTTTTCAAACAAACTCAGGTGGCCCCCAAAAAGCCTTCTCATAAGTCAAACAAATGTTTGGAGTAACATGCATAGCTCGGTATGTGTGCTTTGCATTGGAAAATCTTTAGTACAGATAGCCATAGGACTAGTCATGCTAGTACATGTATTACACAGTACATGTAGGTCACTGCTTTCTTGATCAGTCAACTCAATTTCGGGTCAAAGACCGGGGTGTATGTGAGGAGCTTTTGTTATGCTGGCAATCGTAATCAGAATCCTCCATGTGCATGTGTAGGACTCGCGTTATTTTCAGGTTCCATTCGTCTTTTGTGAAAATTTCTTATCCTATTCTGAGTGAGCTGAAATTGTTTGACGTTCAGTTTTAAAAGTGGTGCTTCTTCCATGTGTGACATAGGAAATGTAAATATTTAACACTGTACAGTAGTTTTGTAAATATTCTATTTGGAAATCTAGAAAACCATGCACATTGTACCAAGTCAGTGATGGAAATAAGAAAATTGTTGCCATCATCAGAAAGGTGCTCCTTGCCCAACCCTTCTGCCTAGGAGTTCTACACTTGTCACCCCTCAGATAGACAGACAATAGTTCCAAAAGTTGGGAGTTAGCATTTGTTCTGGGAGGTGATGTGATGTCATTCGTCCTTGAGATTGAGT
>NMRB01000161.1:171082-181893 GCA_002633025.1 Notospermus geniculatus
GGGGGGGAGGTTAATGGGGAAATCTTGCCCGAATTGTTCATTTCCTCATCATGCAACAATGAGTGATGGTTTTTTGAAAAGTGACTCTTTTTTCCCAGTGTCTATTTTTCCATTGACTTTTTTTCCAGTGTCTATTTTTCCGGTGTCTTTTTTTCCAGTGACTTTTTTACCAGTGTCTTTTTTTCCAGTGTCTTTTTTACTGTGTCTTTTTTTCCGGTGTCTTTTTTTCCAGTGTCTTTTTTACCTGGATTCGTTGCTTGTAACCCCTTGTGACCGAAAACTATGGACTAAAATAAACATTTTGGAGGTAAATTTTACATTTAAAAAAACTCAAAAATACAGGAAATGGTGGCAAAATACAGGAAAATCCTTGTCTAAATACAGCAAAAAAAATAAGGGGGTAAGCAGCTCTGGGTTTTGCAAGCACCGTCAGGAGCTAGATTTGCACTCCGAAATGCTGGGAAATCGCATTTCGGGGTTTCTAGATTTCAAATTTTTCTGGGTGAGACCCCCCCGCTGAGGACGCGTGTGCGGCAGTGGCTTCTGATATCAGTAACCGTGTGGCGTCACCAGCGCCCGGTCTGTTTCAAACCCTGTGGAGAACTCTGAAACAGCCCCTCTCTATGTCAATTCAGTGTCACTGAAATTAGGCTTGTCAACTCCAGTCAGGTTTAGAAAACCATAGGTGTCTGTAGATGATTTGTAAATATTCGAAACTAGATTTTGTACAGTTGTACATTTTGGAGGATAATAAAGATATCAAATGGATAAAAAATTTCTGTCGTGTTATTATTATTCATGTATAGTTTGATTGTCATTGTCCTCTTTTCAGACAATTTCATACTCAAACATGATTTATAGCCATGATAGCCCGGTGATGTAAGATAAATTGGATAGGAGCATTTGTATGTAGGCCAGCAGGATGTGTACCAGTTCATATTGAGACTTTCTATGGGGTTGTCACACTATGCTGGTTTCACAGGTAAATGCATGTTAACATTAACCCCTGTTCTGTACAATGGAATACCAGTGTACACTGGAACCTCTCTATTAAGGACCCCTCTGGGACTGACGAACGTTGTCCTCAATTGAGAAGTGTCCTGATTACAGAGGTCAAAATGAATAGAAATAATCAATTTGGGACTAAACTTTGGTGTCCTTAATCGAGAAGTATTCTCTTGGTAGAGGTGTCCGTTAAGGGAGGTTCACATGTACTGGGAAGATGCCTGTGGGGACCTTCAGCAGTACACTGCATTGCATACCAATATCAAAGATGGCTTCCCTCACGGTGTTTGGTCTTACCGATGAGACACGTGAGATCAGGGCTCATATTCATCACTACTTTCGTCTAAGGGCAGCTTTCCATTGGAGCGTTTCCATGCGCGGAAACACTCCAATATGGAAAGCCACTCTTCGTGTGACACTTATCCTTTGTTCAACACAAAGATAAGTAGGCTATCACACTTTTGACTCAAATTTGTTTATGAATATGGATCCTGGAATCTCTCTAAGAAGTATTGCAGTTGGTTTGAACGAACCTGAACTTTGAAATCTTCACTGAGGATTAAGTGATCACAACCAGATTGGGATTGACCCCATGATACTCTCAGGAAGGCCCTTTGAGATACTTGAATAAGTAGGCCAGCCCAAGTTCCTGAACAATGCTATAAAATCTTGGTGTGGCATTAGCCCTGGTTGCACATCTATCTAAAATCCCTGTGCTTTTTGAGACACGGGTTTTTTCTGAACCAGAAAAAACACGGCGTTGACACGGCGAGTGGTTACACTTCTTAAAATGTGATTGGTAATAAGTTCCGTAACCCGGCGACAGGGGCATTGCATGTAGGCAACTCTTCGTAATCAAGTGGCAACTGGAGGCATGAAATAGCCTGATACGCATGCGCATGACTCATTGATTTGCATCGTCGTCTGTCAGGGTGCTCAGAACTACCGTACAGGCAGACACGGGGATTTCGCGGTTACACTACATAAAATCCCCGTGTCTAAAATAGCCCCGGCGTAGCCCCTTCGAGCTCACTGGGGCTAATATCCACGGGGATTTCAGACACGGGTCCATTTAGACTCGGCGATTTATAGGTGTGACCGCAAAATCCCCTGGGTAAGCACGGGGATTTAGGCCTATGTAGTGTAACCATAGCTATTATCCCTAATGCCACATTGAATTAAATGTTGTTTCAGGAACTGGGTCCGTGTGATGCACTGAATGTCACCCAGAGCGTCCCCTTTTCATGTTTTAGGTCTTTCATCTAAATTATGTTCTGTGTTTCAGCTACACTGTACTACATCCTGATCTTGACTGGCGAACATTTGGAGCAGACTCTCTTCAACGATAAAAGCCACGAATGAAATGCTCTACTTGAGAGTACCAGACATAATGACTGAAGCACCTGCCAACTGCGACAGACATCAGAAATCAATGTCTGCTTCAGCATGGTTCTTCAAATTGCAGTGCAGTACATTTCATAGGCCTTCCTGTTATATGTAATGAAATGTATGTACTACACCTATCTACACTTTGGTTTCAGATGAAGGTGAATGGTGAAAGGGTTTTTAGTGTGGGTGCAATTCTGGTACACCCTTTCAACAAGAAACTTCTTCAATATTTTCAGATCATCAAAATTAATCGCCGAAAGTATCGGCGGACGTAAACAGGAACTTCATGAAGTACATACATGTAAGCAAAATTTCTTGGACATGTTCAGATTTTGTTGAATGTGTTGAAAGCGAATATAATTCCTGCAACACACTTTGAAATTTATTACCAAAACTAACCAGAAATTCTTGTGGCAGTTGGACATAATTTCATGATAAATTACATATTAACTGCATGCCTGATGATACCCAAAACAACAAGGTTGGTCACCAGGGTCCATATTCATAAGCACACTTAAGTCAAAGTATGATACTTACCTTCTGTGTTGAACAAAAGATAAGTGTCACACTATAGACTTAAGTAGTTTTATGAATACGGACCCAGGAACTCTTGTGACAACTGGATAAAAGCAAAAATACATAGACACAGTGTATCTCTTTTTGATAAAAGTTCAGTACAAAATATTACATGTAGGGTACAAGATGCCCCGGCAAGATGCATGCCTTATGTTACCCAACCCTGAAAGCCAAAATTAGGCTATCATTATGCACATACATGAATATTTATTTACATTACATCATAAAACTGGAAAATAAACTAGTTCTAGTTCATCTTCCGGTGAGATTTTTTCGGGGAATTCCAACCAAAATTTGATGCGCACTTTCCATTATATGTTCCAAGTTCAAGTGTTTTAAAGTGCGTCACCAGTTATGAACTAAAAGGGGGGTTGTGCAGGCTAATCGGCATTCAGCAAGAAGTGACGCACACACTTGTGACGCACACATTTGACGGAGATTTACCGGTAAACTGAAGCTGATATGTTGCATGTACGGATTTCAATAAGAAACTGAGAAAACATAGAGTGGATCTACCTCTTAGTTTCACATCGTGCAAGAATTTGTGTCGTTGATGACACAGACATTCAACAATGCAGACAACAACCGAAAAAGTGCCGATTTTTTGTGCGCGTGACGTCATCATGACGTTGGCGAAACTTCAGGTCGGGACGTTACATGTATCACCTTCAACCTAATGCAGTTAAAAAACAACTCGGCAGGTGTAGGTCATGGTAAGGTATCAAAATGATATATTATGGCACTGGTTGTCTGCCAAAACACCAGTGTATGTGATCACACTTCCTGCATGGACATTGTGTACGTATCCTGGTATTCATCCTGATGATCCGACAGAAAAATTTGACATGTGACTATACAATTGTTTGGACTTTTGGTAGCTGTACTATCCAACAGAATTCATCATTTCAATATTTGCATTGATACAGGTGCTGCGTGTGATCACATTTCAATTCCCTGATAACTACATAATTGTAAAACTAGTACTGGTAACAAAATCTGGCAATGAAGTGGAAGTCTTGAGTTTCCTGGCACCTGGGGATGTCAGTGTGCATAAAATATTATAGGCCTAGTCCTATCCATTATTGTCAGTGTCCCATCTTATCCATGCTAATTTCATTTCCCTTCTCAGGGTTCAAAGTTCATGACCATTTGGTCTAAAATGCGACCTGGATTTTGCTCTGTGCGACAAAAATTGATGTTCCAATGCATTTTGTATGTGCGAATTGATTTCTTTGCCTGTTTGACCAAAATCTGCTTTTCCAGAATATGAACTTTGATCCCTGCTTCTAAAGGCGCAGTCACACTAAAAAAAAGGAAGCCCGGCGGTGCGGTTTGCAGTGCAGTTCCCGCAAGTTGATACCGCGGTAGTTCAACTCTTTCAATGAAGCATCCAAATTGTGCAGGAGAGGGGGCAGGCCTTGATCCAGGCCTTTATTTTACCAGACCCTAGACCTCGGCAAGACTGACGTTGGAGGAAGGAATTAAGTATAATTACTCCTCCAGGGACCGACTCTGACAGAAGAATGTGAAAATGTAAAGCCTGTTCCCCACTCAAGTTATGGATCAAATAATCTGTTTACAGTGAATTAAAGGGCTACAAGTTTGGTTTAAAGCCTATTGTTCTAAAGCCGTGGCCCCTGAATGGCTGTGTGGACCGGGTTTGAACTCACTTCTTGTCCATGCAATTGTAATGAAGTTACTAATTTATGTCATTACTCCGATCAGGGTCCACAGCCACTCATTTTTTACCCATTAATTTCGAGCTAGGCCTAATGCAAGGTTTAGGCCTAACAGAAAAAAAAGTGGGTGTCTAGTTGCCTGGATCTGGGGTTTAACCTTTTATCAGGACTTTCATAGGTTCATTAATTACATTACAGGTGGCAGCACCTCAGTGAACAATGAACTTCCATGAGTCGCAGACTCGTCCTTATGAACTTAGAACCACTCCACGGTTCAGTTATCTTAGCATAATATCTAAAGATTTTTACTAAAATAGAACTTGAGTAGATGTGCCGCAGTTGGATTTCAGCAGCTATTCTCATTGATTCCTGGTGACAGGAGATTTGAGATTGAAGGGTTTAAAATGTCAGCATTGTGGCCCTAATTTCCACTGTCACCAACCTTGTGCCCACAAAAAAGCATACACTGGCAGTGAATACATTGAATGGGATACAAAGGCCTGGCCCACATCCCTTGAAAAAAATGCAACCAACTGAATTTCCCATAAAATTTCATTTATTTCTTGTATAATATAGAATATATGTTTATACAAATTGAACATTGATAATCAACAAATATCCATAGTTTTCACTCCTTGCCAATATTTCTATGTATTGGTGACGTCTGGAAATGCAAATGGTCTGAAGACGTCAATAGTTGATACAATTGATAAGACACCTTGGGCTGGGGGGGGGGGGGNCACAACACTGAACCAAAGTTTTTTTAAAAATTCTGCCGATACCAGTAATTTTGTTAACACTGACTTGGGTTCACATAAAACATATACCTGGTACTACACTAACATATTAACACACATTATGTCACTCGTACCTCGGGAATAGGCTGACGGTGGCCCAGTGGTTAAGCATCGGACTCATAACCAAGAGGCTGCAGGTTTGAGTCCCTGTCTAGCCACCATTTGGGTCCTCTTGTCGTGTTCTAGCCAGGCCAGTTTCACAGGGCGGTACCACCTTGTTCAAAATTCAGGTCATTTTACCACCTTGTTCAAATTTTTACCACCCTGTTTAAAAATGCATTTTCTATTACACCACCTTGTTTGAATTTCACTCACACCCTGTTTGAAAATCCAGGGCCTTAAAATCATACATGTAGGAAAATGCAGTCATCCCACCCTGTTTGGAAAAATTTCTGGCTAGAACACAGTACCAAACAATGCACTGAAGGATTTCTGCTGCCACGGGTCACAAATGCTGTGATGGATCTTGTTCAGATCAACTTATCATTCAAATGCCGTGATCAGTAAGTTAACAAATAGAATATCACGAAAATGTAAACCACTCAGACAATAAGCATTAAAAAATATTTTGATCATTTCGTAAACTGCGTGGCATTAAACTCGATGCTATGTGGGTATAAAGAATTAACTGGTGCAAGCTAACTACTGAGCCAAATCCTGCATTAATAACTAAAAAAAATCTAAAGGTCTCCCAAATTGAGACAATCCTGTCCTAGCCTATTCTGAACTCACCTTAAAATTCTAAATCCTAAAAAATGTCAAAATCACTCGGTTCTAAAAAGAATTCTGCATACAGCTGCATCATATTCATAAAATCATGATTAGCCAATGCTGAAAACCTATTCAAGTTCACATAACTATCAAACCATCTACAGTACATAACATAGCTCTGTACATCGTTGCATATCTGTACAATCAAAATTCTCAACATATGGCTGCAGGAAAGAGGCGGGTACAAAGTTGCTTACATACAGAATGGCAACAAATACAGGGCATCACAGACAGGTTTGCATCAGTTACACAATAAGTACAGACAATGCAAAATTGAAAAGACATCCCCCAAAAAACACGAGCACCTGGTCTGGATATAGTTACTTTCGAGGTGAAATATTTATCTGACGTCGCGAAAATGACAAAGATGGGATGAAATGGTTTGCATGACTGTTCACAGAGCACCATTTCCTGTTTCTCATTGATATTCTCATGTTTGTCAGGGATACCACAAAATACGATAAAACAAAAACTAACATGCCTACAATTTGATTACACTCTGTCATAACCTGTCATGGTTCCGAACAAAGGTACCTCTCCTCATGAAAATTTTCTCATGCGAGTCAGCTCTTTGTGGGCAATTAGCTGTAGAAAACTATCGGCAGTCATTTGTGTCGTTGGTTTTGGGGTCAGTCATTAAGAAACCAACAAAATGATGAATTCAGTGACCGTTTCATTGGAAAACCAATGCCATAAGACAGTGACAATACAAGCAAAGCAGCCTCCATAATCTCTAACCATCGGTGCTGCCATCTACACTCATGTGCACTACTACTCATCTTCGATGATCGAAGGCCGATCTGCTCACCACTACGTTACACCGCACATCACCCTTCGAGAAATTGACCGGTCCACGACGTATGTGCCGCCTCGAGAAGAAGAGGCCAATCAGAATCGGTGTTGTAAAATTTGAATCGTGGTACAAAGAGTTGTAGCCGAAGACCCGATATAAAGTGTCATATGATTGGTCGACCGGTAAAGTTGGCATGGTGCCAAGATACGCCGCCGACTGGTCTATTTCTCGAAGGGTGATGTGCGATGTAACGCAGTGGAGAGCAGATTGGCCTTCGATTATCGAAGATGCTACTACTAGGCTCCGACAGAGTCGGTGAGACTTGTGTCTGGCTTCCCCAGAAGATTTTGGATGGCAAAGCAGTTGAAAAGCAGTTCCTTCGACTCTGATGAAGGTAAGATTGTCCTGTGTTTTAGACATTAGCTCATAGACTATATCAAGGAATTCACCAATTGTAGGAGGAAACCAGAGCAATACTAGAGAAGTCCTAGCAATCACATGAAGAATAGGTCCAAAAAGAACCCCTGGTGACATATATGACATCAATATTATCACTCCACATGAACACAACACTGGAACTGCTCAAACAAAACTGAACAATCTGACAATCCTTAGCCTTACAGTACCTTGCAACATCAACAACCACTGTAATATGATAAATGGCACCAGATCAGGGGCGTAGCTAGCTTTTATGGCCTAGGGGAGCAAAATTGATCCAGTCTGGAGGGCGAAGTCGGAGGGGGGTCTTGGGGTCCTCCCCCATAAAAAAATTGAATATCTACATCCTCTTAGATGCATTTTCCCGACATCTGACACTACAATAACTTGGCTCAAAGAGGGAAAATGACCTTTTGGAGGAAAAATTTGCTTTGTCGCTTTTTGCCACCCTGCCCCCCCCCCCCCGCTAGCTCCGCCCCTGCAAATTCTAATGCCCTGTGCAGTATGGTTGAAAATCTCCACTCCTCGCATTGTAAGACATTGGTGCCACCTATTTACCTAACATGCACTAACATTTACGACCATGTGTACTTATAGGTGACGCCAGCATTGAATATTCACTGCATAATTGCTAACTCCACTTCTTGCATTTTAAGACACTGGCGCCACCTATAGGCTACCTGTTTGATGTATTTTGCAAACACTTGAACACCTTTTTACAAACACGTAGATAAACTACAGATCCATAAGACACTTCCTACCCTGAAATTTTCTATCAGCAAAATTCCAAACCAAAGGCACTTAGGAAAATCTCACGAACATAATTCATGTCTCTGAAGGATCTGTGTGCCTGGGGTCAACAGTGACAGGCACTTGCCGAGATTAAGCTACAAAGTCCACAAACATCTAAACATTGTCCCAATACTTCATTCACAGTCCAAAATTCTCTCAAGAGAACCAACAAGTACAACATTTTGAGGCACAAGTGCAAAGCAAATCAGGTGATCAAAGTCCTATACAAACATTGGTGGGCAAAAACTTTCATAATTCGTCCTGGTTTATAATTTGTATTTCGTAACTCACTATTGTAAGTTGTATACAATTGTTTTTATCACAACCAACATTATTCCTGATAGCTAGGTTGATACTGTTTGACACAAAGTGGTATTTTTTTCAAACTTTACACTAACAGTTAACACCATATGGAGAACAGTGTAAAAAATTGCTGTGGAAATTCACACAGCGTAAATCAAAACACAACAATAGGTGCTATGATACTTTGTTGAGAGGCTGCCCATGACACCCATAACTAGGACACTGCTGGGGTCTTTTGTATGTATTTGAAATACAGTGGAAGATCTCTACTGCGGACCGTTGAGAGGTGTCTCAAAATGAACAGACGCAAGTGAAATATGCTGTCTTAAATGGTGAGGTGTCCTCCTGGCAGAGGTGTCTATTACAGGAGGTTCTACTGTAATGACACTGGTTGACATCACAACCAAGCAACAAAGTGAATGAACCCGGCACCTCAGAGGTGAGAGGTACCGATATTCTGCACCACTCTGACAGCCAACATCTCATTTCAGAGAGTACAGGGGAATCTGTGATCCAAGAATTTGGGGCAGCTCAAGTATCATCTACATGTACCAGTGTACATCATGTCCAGCTGATAATGTCAACTGGCTGAAACTAAAGCTTTTGGTTATAAACTAAATTCCCTCTCACCCTATTAACTTTAGCCCCTTTGTTACTTTTTTGTGATCCATCCTCAGGTCCAGTGTCCAATACCAGTTCTTTTTTTAGGGGGGGAGGGAGACAAAAATAAAGATGAACAAATTTCATCATTTTTGCCTGTCACTCCCATCAACATGATCCAATCACTACATTTCAATAACTCAAGGAAACCATGATAAAAAATTCCCAACCCCTCTAGAAAAGTTAGGGGCTAGGTACCATAAATACTAAAATCAATGCAAACCCTTGAATGGAATGATCATCACTTCCAAAAGGATTTATGTGCTTAAAATACTGTCTGTTTGATCAATTTTTGCCAAACATTGCTGCCTTCTCTTTGAATGCTTGTTTTCGTATTTTTGCTTCTTCGTTCTCTTGTCGTTTCTTTTCCTGCTCAGCACGTATTTCCTCCTCAAATTTACTCGTTACTGTCTGCTCCATGATCTGAAACATACAGATTGAAGAAATTAGGGGTCAAAGTTCGTTATTTGAAAAGTCCAAGAAAAAGAAACTTTTCCAATACCGGTGCCCAAAGGTGCCTGAAATCAGACTCCGAGTGCAGATTGGGGGGCAATTAACCTCTTCAGTGCTGGCCGTATTCTGACATTGTGATGTTGAATTCCTCGTCCTGGTTAGCCAGGACAATGACATTTTATGACCATGGGCGTAGCTAGGGGGGGGGGGCAGGGGGCGCATCCCCCAGAGTAAAACGGAAAAAAAATTTTTGCTCTAAAAGGCCATTTCCCCTCTTCAAGCCAAGTTCTTGTAGTGTCAGACGTGGGGAAAATGCATCTGAGAGGGTGTAGATTTTCAATTTTTTTATGGGGAGGGCCCCCAGACCCCCCTCTGGCTTCACCCTCCAGACTCAATTTTGCCCCCCTAGGCCATAAAAGCTAGCTACGCCCCTGATGACATGAACGTTACGGCCTCATGACGTCACTCGTAACATAAACTTTTGACGTTCTGTGTCATGAGGAGAGATTACCCTCTCTATCACACTCGAAGTCACTGGAGTCATTGGGATTGAACCCTCAACCTCAATGGTGAGAGGTGGTGATGCTGGCACTGCACCACTGTAACTCTTACCTTTGCCTCAAAGAAATCTTTGGCGCCACCTACACCGACTTCGTCAACATTGACCTCGGCTAATTTACATAACTCTTTTAGACCCTCGCATTCTAATTCATTGTCTTGAGCCTTTTTATAAATCAAAAGAAACTGAAAAGACAAGACGTGATCTGGTACAGTTTCGCATAAGTCAAAATGAGTAGAAATGGTCAATTTTTAGCTCACCGGGGTGAGCTATTACGATGGGGAAGCGTCCGTCGTCCGTCGTCGTCCGGCGGCGTCCGTCGTCGTCCGTGTTTGCAGATGGGGGCTTAGGAGGTTATTTTCATCTTGAATGGGCTCCTAGGTGGTCATTTTCTCTTAGGTGGTTAACCACCTAAGAAAACTTCTGCATTCGGACGACGACACTGCAGAGAGCTCTAAGGAGGTTGTATTTCTTAAGTGGTTATTGTCCTTATTCCCTAACAAACCACATTGGAGTAGTTAGGAGACATATTTTGACCACCTAACGACATTTTCTTATGTGGTTAACCACATTAGCATATATTAGTGGCTCCGTCC
>NMRB01000161.1:182208-192680 GCA_002633025.1 Notospermus geniculatus
CCAGGTGGCGTAACCCGAAAATCATCAAAGTGCTGTAACTCAGGAACGACTTGACCCAAAGCACTCCAATGTGCTATGTGGTCCCCTGCAGATGACGTTTATGTGCATGTGAAGTTCCGGCCCGATCGAACATACAATATGGCGCCAGGTGGCATAACCCAAAAATCATCAAAATCCTATCTGGGAGTGAGTTGACCGAGATTGCTCCCAACACTGATATGTACCTCCCTCTGTCATTAGACTATTATGTCCAACCCGGTGAGCACATGGTCCATGGACCATTTCATTGAGATTGAACTACTCACGATCATCACTGGTCATCAGTTTACTCAACTACTGCCACTGCTGTCCACTAATATTGTCAATCTGCCGAGACGTACATTTCAGCTGTTGTGTTGTGAGGCCATTCGGCTTCCTTTACGTAGAAGTATACGGTATACGAACACACCGGTTAACAATGGCTTCATGGTACAAATCCATTTGAAGCCTTTGTTAACCGGCATTTTCGTATACCGTACACTTCTATGTAAAGGAAGCCTTAACCCTTTCCTCGGTCGCGACATGCGCCTACTTCTGCTACATCAGGTCATTTATCATGTCTATTCAACTTTTCTACGCCTTGAAATTGACAAGGATACGTACCTCCCTTAAGCTGATCATGCCGTCACGGTCTTCGTCTACCTCGGCTATCATCGCTTTCAGTCCAAGATGAGTCTGCGGTGCCCCAAGTTTTTCCATCAGCAACTTCAACTCGTGCATGTCCAAGAATTTGTTATTGTCCACATCAAACCTGGAACAATGTGAAACAATTGTAAGACCAACATCTTGCAATATCTTTACAACCTCTATTGCAAAGTATTCTGGAGGGAAATAAACGTATACAAAGATTAACATGGAGTTGTTGAATCAACTGTTCAAAAATGATTTTTTGCCATAAAGATATGTTTGCGTTATTCAAATCTTCAGTACAAATGCAAACCACTACGTCAGGGACAATAGCAAGCAAATGCTTTTACTTCATGTTTTGTGGTACATTTACATTGACTTCGCCATGCAAAGTTTAAGTAAAAGCATTTGCTAACTTTATGAATACCAGTCATTGTAACATGACATTTGCCTCTGTTTTTCATCTTGGTGTGACCACTCAGAGCGCCGCCCTGTCGTGATAAGAAGTTTTGCGGGTTCCTCAGTGGGGGTAAACAGAGGAGGTGACAGTGTGGGGGTGTTTGACAGACGACATGACCTGTACCACCAGGTAGTGACAAGTTCGTGAACAACTGAACTGATAAAAGAGTGAATGCTAATGGAAAAGAAGTAAAAATTGTATACAGTTTCATTGTCCTCTTGAGGGACTAGTGCACGGATTCAATCTCTAGTGGCCACGGGCCAAGTCTGGAGGATGAGTGCACGGATTCAATCTCTAGTGGTAACGGGCCAAGTCTTGAGGATGAGTGCACGGATTCAATCTCTAGTGGCCAAGGGCCAAGTCTTGAGGATGAGTGCACGGATTCAATCTCTAGTGGCCACGGGCCAAGTCTTGAGGATGAGTGCACGGATTCAATCTCTAGTGGCCACGGGCCAAGTCTGGAGGATGAGTGCACGGATTCAATCTCTAGTGGCCACGGGCCAAGTCTGGAGGATGAGTGCACGGATTCAATCTCTAGTGGCCACGGGCCAAGTCTGGAGGGCCGGTACTCAATAAACAGGTCTGTCCGGCTGTAAAATACACCAGGTCAATGAATACGGTCAAGTTGGTGCCACTTGATTCCCCAATCTTGGCTGGAGTGACGTCACCAAGTTGGTCACGTGTCGTGTCGTGTGGAGAGGTTTTGAATGAATCAAGATGTGTCACTAGACATTCTAATTCCTTGACTGATGTAGGTCCTTGATCTAATTCCTGCTGCTCTCATGTCGTGTTCCCTATTTTCCACTTATTACGTCCCAAATAAACATCCCACTTAAAAACTTGTTCATGGATCGCATTAGAAAGTAGGCCTAACAGAAATTGGACTTCGAAAATACGGTCATCATGATCAGTCTCAAGAACAATCCTGATGCATCCTGTAGGCCTGGGATTTAAGTGATTATTACCCGACAAATTATCCTGAGAATCTCAGGTCATTTATGGTCATACCCCTCCCTTAATCGGAAGGTGGGGAGGGGTTGCGAAGACACTGGGGGCGAGGATGCCCAAAAATAGGATCATGGCACAAAACTGCACCATCCTCTGGTTTCCTCCTACATCTTAACTGCACAATATTTTCTATTTTTAGCGAAAAATGCTGCACTTTCACTCAATTCATACTTTTTCTTAATCTTATCCCATTGTCTCAGAATATGAAACAAACAGGCTTCCAGAATTTTCACCAACTCAGTCACGCAGCAGATTGACGTGACCGACTGTTTTTAAAATGACAGCAATTAATCCCCTAATCAATTTGTCAATATCCCGAACCAGATCGAGCTACATGTATATTTCCACTGATCTATATGATGCATGGGCCAAATTAGAGTTATCAATCAATTAGTGTTGATTGATTTTACTGCACTGATCTCTCAAGTCTGAGTGGCAGGCTTGTACTAATGGTGCTGCCATCTCTCCTTACATTATGGAACTACATGAACCGTAAGGTAAATCATGTCCAAGTGGCAGGACATTTTCTTCAAACATTTTTCCACCCCGGGCCAGTGCATTGTACTTGTAGTAAGGAAATCATTCCTGAATTCTGGCATGCACTTGCCGGAGTCAGGCAATGACAATAAACACGGCTGTTTGCTCTTATTCGTGTGTTTGTTGGCATTAGAAAATACCTGAGATCGCATCGTTCGCGGCACTCCATTCATCATTGTATGTCATCCCCATTCAAATGCTGACTCAGCCCTTGCAGTAGTGGTAGCTTATTTCACATGAAAAGCGATCTCAACAATGTCCTGAAAGATGGTGTCATTCTTGTAATGAAGAACTGACCTTCAATCAGATAAAGCCTTCATATATCATTTTCATCTTTGATATCTATTACAATATTACACATTAGGACTGGGGATCTGGAGTTGCCAAGGCTGGATTATCATTCCCCAACAATGGTGCCTGTTGTTTGATGGATATCGGCTGATTCACCACGCCTGACAGTGGTAGAGTGACCATGGGAGGGGGGGGGGGGTAACATGACCTCAGACCTGAATGAAGCCCCACTTACAACTAGGCAACTTGGCTACAGAACAAGTAGTTCAGCTTTAAGCTTCACTTCCACAGGTCTCACCAAAAGAAAGTGCCAGTTCAGCTTTAAGTCTCGTTCCTGTTCTATCAGTGGACTCCCCTATAGCACTACCTATCTGCAGGTGTATTACTCCTGTGTAACACGACCTGAGATTGAACCAAGTGCCAATTACTTCAATGCAATCATAGTAATGCTGCCATGAAATCAGCATGTTAAGCTTCTGCATCACTAGCTGAAGGGGTTAATCAGTGGGCATGATAGAGGTAGATATATATGCCAAGGGTTCTATGTGTCACTGTCAACCTTATCCTGAGCTAATCAGGTCCCAATGCTCGTCCCATCCATCACCGAATTCTTGTGTGCGGTCGAGGAAGGGATTGGGCACTAAGAACCTCTGATAGTGATATTCTCAGGATGATCTACCTCACCACGAAAATTGACCATGATATCACTAAACAACAAGATATCTGCATTTCCTCTGCCCAAAGATTTGGGAATCAAGAATCTTGGCAATAAGAATTAACTTGGCCTGGCCTAATATAAACACAATGATAAAAAGAATCAACATTAATTCATTCACCTGCTGCTTAGTCATCATGTATCTGTGATCAATCAGAGGAATTTGACTCATCAATCAGGAACAATGACACGGTGTTCAGCCACAGGCTGCCAATTGCCTCCATTTTCAAAGATCTGTTGGTAGACCATAGCATCTGATTAGGCGACAGGTGTTGTAGGGAGGCTAGGCCCGAAAAATGGCCAAATCGTTCATTTTGTGATAAAAGTGCCAAATTTGGCATAGACGTAGTTTGGACCAATACCTATCATTTCAGGATGGGCGCCCCGACGAAATCACCCCCTGAGAGCTGCCATCTTGGATTCCAATATGGCTGCCATTTTGGACACCTTTTTCCACATCTCGAATTCTAATAGAGATAGAAGCATAATTCTAAGACCTACCGGTATACTCGCATTTTCGGGGTCGCCGAATCGAATGGTGCCATCAGAAATGACATCACATGTCCGCCATATTGGATTGCAAGATGGCCGCCACACCAAACGCTTTGGAGCCTAATTACTAATCAATCTTTACCACTGCTGAGGTTACATGTACACTCATTATTCAGTGCCTCAAACTATGGAGGTATTATTAAGAGGTATTATGGAGGTACTATCTCAATAATACCTCCATGCTCAAACCATAGTGCCCCCTTCCCGAACCGTTCCCCCTCTGTACATGCTGTTACCTCAAAAAGAAAAAGATGGCCTACAAGCTGATTGTCACGACAATCTTTAACCCCATTTTTTCGCATTTCTCAAATTTGAGGGCCACTTAAATTAAAATGCAAAGTCGAGGGAAGTTAGAAGTGGCACATCCTGGACTTGAAGTGCAGTATCAAAATACTTTCAGCTATAAAGAAAGCACAAAATGGTGTAATGTAGGCCATAATACCAAAATTCATCACTTGGTTATGAATTTTTAATACGGTAACACATTACAGGTACAGGCCTTCCTGTGCTGGCGAAACACACTCCAAAGAAGAAATGTACCAATTTATTCTACGTGAAGGCATTTACAAAACAATGCTTTTGGAATTTGCTGAAAGCTCTATTGCTTCAGTACACCCCATCATATTGTTATGCAGAACATCTCCAAAGGTATCTATCGCATGTTCCATTCTTCTTTGCTTCTCCATAAGAAAAGACTACATTGTACTTTTTCAGTTTCTCGTATAGGACTGTAAACACCCTCAACTCTCATCAATCAATGAAAATTAGCAGTACATATGAATAATGATCTATACGTGTAATCCATTCAGCAATAGCCAATGCCACTAGCGCAGTTTCTGAACTCCACCCAATGTTCACGCAATGTACATTTCCGCTGAAGTCAGATGACACACATCACGCGACGCAATGTACAATTCTGCAATGCTAAGTCGGATGTCATACATCAGATTTCAGACATGTCATAAAAGAAGAGCCACACGGACACGGAATCCGGAGATTTCTACGTTATTCCATGCTACATGTATAAGACCACTACAGTACATGTAAAAGCAAAAAGATACCTAATTGGAATATGGTCATGTTGCAATTCGAAATTTTAATTTGTTTTGTTAAATAAAATCATGCTTGTTTGATTGTTTTTGTTAAATAAAATCATGCTTGTTTGATTGTTCATACAAATCTCATCAGTTACATGTTTCCCATGTGTCCCTAGACCATGCACTATGGTCAAATCTCTAAATTGGTTCCACCAAATTTGCCAAAAAATTCTCCTTCATGCCAATATTTGGCAATAATCGAATGTCTGAGTGCTTATTGATCAATTTTCTGATCAATAAGTCAATATGACTCTTTAGCTTTCAATAGCTTGTGAGAGTGTGCTTTACACGAGTGGGTGGTGATACTGGTATCACGCCTGCTGTACAGCAATCGGTATGTAACTGAGGGAATGAACAGGCCTAGTTTCCAACAGGTAGAAATCAACGGACTACCAGAATAAATCGCCCATTGTGAAATTTGTATGGTGTCACTTTCATAAGTCTCACCTTGCCGTCTGATATTTGAGTTGGACTGCAATTTCTAATGTGTTGTTAAAGCTGAACTGCTCAAGTTAGAACGAAGCAGTGGTCTCAGAAGCATGAAGGACCAGAAGGACCAGCAACATAGACTACACTGCATCAGCAAAAGTTGATTTTGCTCTCCAGCCGACGGAGGAGAGTAGTGTTGCTCTTCTCATTCATGTTTTTCTAATTTGACCACCAGGGGCCTACCAGCAGGGGGCTAAAATCAATCCAGTTCAGCTTTAGCTATAAATACATTGTACCTTTCCACTACACTATACTGTGATCTATGCGGTTTTTTCAGCATGTATACATAGATTTATAGCCAATTTTGTGGTTCCATAGCAAGGCCAGTGTCTGATTACTGATTATATCGGAGTTTTTTGCCTGCCACATGGCATGCATGATGCCAGAACTGGAATAATGATGATAACATCATAATAGTGCCACTCATCACATAAATAAGAACAACCGTGTAATCTAGTGCAGATAATTACAACAAGCGGTCCAACACAACCTCAACATGGCCTGCTTAATTAACTCATTCAGGGTTAATTATCATCATATTTGCACTGACACATTTATTTTATGAGTATACCGTACTGCGAGGATATAAATTACCCTCATCCTGATATTATCAGAGATTCACCTCCCTACATTATACATCACTGACTGTGGTCAGTGATGGAGGGGTGTGGTCAAGGGAGGTTACAGTAACCTTTGCATTTGAGGCAAGAACTTTGGAAAATTAGTCATGCTCAGAAAATGTTCAATATCCAACTCCTGACTGTCCCATGACTTCTTGGATTTTTACCCAGGGACAATGACGACTTCCTGTTTGCATGTTGAGGCAGACAATCTCTACATGTAGGCCTACATACATGCACATGCAGTTCTGGGACCATGTTCAATGCAAAACAGTCGATTTATAGTCATACATATTGTAATGTTACAGTCAATGAATGTAATGGCATTCCACTGTAATCTGGTTTCAGCTTGCTCTTGAGCACCCCCAGCATGGAAGTCCAAGATATTCTGCAGGCGCTCTGTATCAAACTCCAAGGTTTGTCACTGCAAATGAGGAGAAACTCTTCAGTCAAAGTACAATGTAAAGCCATCTCCAATTTTCTCATAAAAGATTATCCCCTGTCTACTAAGAATGGCAAGAAGCAGTCTGCACATTGAATTCTGACATGCGATGGTATCTAATGTCAGGATCAACAATTCTGGTGTCACATTCAAACATGATAGATTCGAGGCTGTTTTTACAGCTGGCAACTTGCTGTATCTGTATTATCTTGTCACACATGAAAGAAATCTCATTGCATGAACCTGACGGCATCAAATGATGGATAAAAAAGGGCCAGGGAGAGGAAAATGTGCCATTTATTTCATGCATATTGGCATAAAATGAACTCTGTGACACCTCCTCTGTCTTCTTAGCTGTTATCCTGTGAAAGATAATACTGTTCTGGAGGCTGTAAGTGACATGCACGAGCGCTATGTGTCTCAATTAAAAGCCAATACATCCATGGTTTGCTTTTTCACATTGGATGCAAGAAAATCTGATTTGGCTCCCAAGCGGAGTGAAGTCTGCTATTCATTCAACCTTTTTAGCACGAAACTGAGCTAAAAGCTTTCACAATTCATCCTATAAAGGGATGCTGTAACTCACTCTCTAGTGTCAAATGATGATTTACAATTTTGCCCCCCTAGGCCATAAAAGCTAGCTACGCCCCTGATGACATGAACGTTACGGCCTCATGACGTCACTCATAACATAAACTTTTGACATTCTGTGTCATGAGGAGAGATTACCCTCTCTATCACACGAAGTCACTGGAGTCATTGGGATTGAACCCTCAACGACAATGGTGACAGGTGATGATGCTGGCACTGCACCACTGTAACTCTTACCTTTGCCTCAAAGAAATCTTTGGCGCCACCTACACCGACTTCGTCAACATTGACCTCGGCTAATTTACATAACTCTTTTAGACCCTCGCATTCTAATTCATTGTCTTGAGCCTTTTTATAAATCAAAAGAAACTGAAAAGAGAAGATGTGATCTCGTACAGTTTCGCAGATGTCAAAATGAAATGGTCCATGGACCATGTGCTCACTGGGTTGGACATAATAGTCTAATGACAGAGGGAGGTACATATCAGTTATGAGCAATCTGGGTCAAGTCATTCCCAGAAAAGACTGATGATTTTTGGCTTATGCCACCTGGCGGCCATATTAGATGTCCGATCGGGCTGCAACTTCACATGTACATAAAGGTCATCTGCAGGGGACCACATAGCACATTGGAGCGCTTTGGGTCAAGTCGTTCCTGAGTTACAGCACTTTGATGATTTTCGAGTTACGCCACCTGGCGGCCATATTGGATGTCCGATCGGGCCGAAACTTCACATGGACATAAAGGTCATCTGCAGGGGGCCACATAGCACATTGGAGCGCTTTGGGTTAAGGCATTCCCGAGTTACAGCACTTTGATGATTTCCGGCTTACGCCACCTGGCGGCCATATTGGATGTCCGATCGGGCCGAAACTTCACATGGACATAAAGGTCATCTGCAGGGGGCCACATAGCACATTGGAGCGCTTTGGGTTAAGGCATTCCCGAGTTACAGCACTTTGATGATTTCCGGCTTACGCCACCTGGCGGCCATATTGGATGTCCGATCGGGCCGAAACTTCACATGGACATAAAGGTCATCTGCAGGGGGCCACATAGCACATTGGAGCGCTTTGGGTTAAGGCGTTCCTGAGTTACAGCACTTTGATGATTTCTGGGTTACGCCACCTGGTGGCCATGTTTGAAGTCAAATCAGGCCGAAATTTGACATGCATGTAAAGGTCATCTAGATGGAGGTAAATATCAAATTTGAGCACTCTGCGTCAAGCCGTTCCTGAGTAATAGCACTTACTTGATTTTCAGGTTACGCCACCTGGCGGCCATATTGGATGTCGAATCGGGCCGAAACTTGGTATTTTTTAAGGTACCCCTCCAATGCATGTTTATGCAAGATATGAAGTTGCTCGGTGAAATAATGACAAACTGTGGCAGGTTCGTCACTTTTGTCGAACTTTGACCTCTGGGACCTTGAAAAGTAGGTCAAATCAAAAACCCGTTATATATGTTATGTATCCTTATTAGCTACACCTATGATAAAAATTTGAAGATGATCTAGTCATTAGTTCAGGAGCTATTGTACTTTTTGTGTTTTTGGTTTCTGCCACCTGGTGGCCAAACTGAGAGTCGAATCGGACCGAAACTTGGTGTCGTGGGTCATCTGACCTAGGGCTATATATGTACCAAGTTTCAGATCAATAGCTCCAGCGGTTACGAAACGTGCCCTGCTAACGGACAACGACGGACGACGACGACGACGACGGACGACGACGGACGACGGACGCTGCACCATCGTAATAGCTCACCCCAGTGAGCTAATGAGTAGAAATGGTCAATTTTTGAGACTGAACTACTAATGATCATCACTGGTCATCAGTTTACTCAACTACTGTCAATCTGCCGAGACGTACATTTCAGCTGTTGTGTTGTGAGGCCATTCGGCTTCCTTTACGTAGAAGTATACAGTATATGAACACACCGGTTAACAATGGCTTCATGGTATGAATCCATTTGAAGCCTTTGTTAACCGGCATTTTCGTATACCGTATACTTCTATGTAAAGGAAGCCTTAACCCTTTCCTCGGTCGCAACATGCGCCTACTACTGCTACATCAGGTCATTTATCATGTTTATTCAACTTTTCTACACCTTGAAGTTGACAAGGATACGTACCTCCCTTAAGCTGATCATGCCGTCCTGGTCTTCGTCTACCTCGGCTATCATCGCTTTCAGTCCAAGATGAGTCTGCGGTGCCCCAAGTTTTTCCATCAGCAACTTCAACTCGTGCATGTCCAAGAATTTGTTATTGTCCACATCAAACCTGGAACAATGTGAAACAATTGTAAGACCAACATCTTGCAATATCTTTACAACCTCTATTGCAAAGTATTCTGGAGGGAAATAAACATATACAAAGATTAACAAGCTTGTTGAATCAACTGTTCAAAAATGATTTTTTGCCATAAAGGTATGTTTGCGTTATTCAAATCTTCAGTACAAATGCAAACCACTACGTCAGGGACATTGGCTCTGATATTCATAAAAGCAAACAAATGCTTTTACTTCATGTTTTGTGGTACATTTACATTGGACTTCGCCATGCAAAGTTTAAGTAAAAGCATTTGCTAACTTTATGAATACCAGTCATTGTAACATGACATTTGCCTCTGTTTTTCATCTTGGTGCGACCACTCAGAGCGCCGCCCTGTCGTGATAAAAAGTTTTGCGGGTTCCTCAGTGGGGGTAAACAGAGGAGGTGACAGTGTGGGGGTGTTTGACAGACGACATGACCTGTACCACCAGGTAGAGTGACAAGTTCGTGAACAACTGAACTGATAAAAGAGTGAATGCTAATGGAAAAGAAGTACCGGTAAAAATTGTATACAGTTTCATTGTCCTCTTGAGGGACTAGTGCACGGATTCAATCTCTAGTGGCCACGGGCCAAGTCTGGAGGATGAGTGCACGGATTCAATCTCTAGTGGCAACGGGCCAAGTCTTGAGGATGAGTGCACGGATTCAATCTCTAGTGGCCACGGGCCAAGTCT
>NMRB01000161.1:195192-205271 GCA_002633025.1 Notospermus geniculatus
ATTTATATGTTGCGAGAGAAACTGTACAGAACTCGCGAAAGAACCAAGTTTAGGATCCAAGTTTCGCATCCAAGTTTAAGATAACAATTTCTCAATTGTCCGCTAGATGGCGCCTCAGTTGAACCAGCCGAGGCCCTTATGTACACTGTAGACTACCCTCGGCCAATGGTAGCCTACCCAATACTCATTATGTTAATCATTAGGCCTCCAATATGATAATAGATTCAGCTGGAGCGCCATCTAGCAAACGATTGAGAAATTGTTATCTTAAACTTGGATGCGAAACTTGGATCCTAAACTTGGTTCTTTCGCGAGTTCTGTCGCAACATATATAAATTACGCGGTCTGCATAAAAAATCTCGGATAAACAAAATAAATTTAGCTTTTGAAGATGCTTCCCGCTACTTGTGCGCTCTCTGCATAGAATTTCTGTGCTAAGAATGAAAAACCTGACACTGATATTTTGCGGAAATAACCGCCCATAGGGGTTCATCAGAGCATGATATGGAGGTATAATGCCAAGGGTTCTGTGTCACTGTCAACCTTATCCTGAGCTAATCAGGTCCCAATGCTCGTCCCATCCATCACCGAATTCTTGTGTGCGGTCGAGGAAGGGATTGGGCACTAAGAACCTATGATAGTGATATTCTCAGGATGATCAACCTCACCAGGAAATATTACCATAAAACAACAAGATATGAAGCATTTCCTCTGTCCCAAAGATTTGGGAATCAAGAATCTCGGCAAGAATTAACTTGGCCTTGCCTAATATAAACACAATGATAAAAAGAATCAACATTAATTCATTCACCTGCTGCTTAGTCATCATATCTGTGATCAATCAGAGGAATTTGACTCATCAATCGGGAACAATGACACGGTGTTCAGCCACAGGTCTGTTGGTAGGCCATAGCATCTGATTTAAGTGACAGGCGTAGTAGGGAGGCTAAGGCCTGAAAAATGGCCAAATCGTTCATTTTGTGATAAAAGCGCCAAATTTGGCATAGCCTATCATTTCAGGACGGGCGCCCCGACGAAATCACCCCCTGAGAGCTGCCATCTTGGATTCCAATATGGCTGCCATTTTGGACACCTTTTTCCACATCTCGAATTCTAATAGAGATAGAAGCATAATTCTGAGACCTATACTCGCATTTTCGGGGTCGCCGAATCGAATGGTGCCATCAGAAATGACATCACATGTCCGCCATATTGGATTGCAAGATGGCCACCACACCGAACGCTTTGGAGCCTAATTACTAATCAATCTTTACCACTGCTGAGGTTACATGTACACTCATTATTCAGTGCCTCAAACTATGGAGGTATTATTAAGAGGTATTATGGAGGTACTATCTCAATAATACCTCCATGCTCAAACCATATAGTGCCCCCTTCCCGAACCGTTCCCCCTCTGTACATGCTGTTATCTCAAAAAGAAAAAGATGGCCTACAAGCTGATTGTCACGACAATCTTTAACCCCATTTTTTCGCATTTCTCAAATTTGAGGGCCACTTAAATTAAAATGCAAAGTCGAGGGAAGTTAGAAGTGGCACATCCTGGACTTGAAGTGCAGTATCAAAACACTTTGCAGCTGTAAAGAAAGCACAGGATAGGGTAATGTAGGCCATAAATGCCAAAATACATCACTTGCTTATGAATTTTTGATAACACATAACAGGTACAGGCCTCCCTGTGCTGGCGAAGCACACTCGAAAGAAGAAATGTACCAATTTATTCTACGTGAAGGCATTTACAAAACAATGCTTTTGGAATTTGCTGAAGGCTTCGCTTCAGTACACCCCATCATATTGTTATGCAGAACATCTCCAAAGATATCTATCGCACGTTCCATTCTTCTTTGCTTCTTCATACATGCCATAAGAAAAGACTACTTTCTCAGTTTCTCATACAGGACTGTAAACACCCTCAACTCTCATCAATCAATGAAAATTAGCAGTACATAATGATCTATGTGTAAAATCCATTCAGCAATACGGCCAGTGCCACCAGCACAGTTTCTGAACTCCACCCAATGTTCACGCGATGTACATATACATTTCCGCTAAGTCAGATGACATACATCACGCGACGCAATGTACGATTCTGCAATACTAAGTCTGATATCACACATTAGGGTTCATATTAAAAACAGAACAAGTGAAGAGCCACATGGGCACGAAGTCAGGAGATTTCTATTTCTAATGTCCAATGCTGCATGACACACCTAAAAGCAAAAAGAGCCTTGTCCAACTAGCCCATGTGGTTGTTTCATCGAATCATGTTTGTTTGACTGAACATACAAATCTCATCAGTTATGTTTCCCATACGTGTCCCTAGACCATGCGCTCAAATGGTCAAATCTGTAAATTGCTTCCACCAAATTTGCAAAAAAATTCTCCTTCATGCCAATATTTGGCAATAATCGAATGTCTGAGTGCTTATTGATCAATTTTCTGATCAATAAGTCAATATGACTCTTTAGCTTTCAATAGCTTGTGAGAGTGTGCTTTACACGAGTGGGTGGTGATACTGGTATCACGCCTGCTGTACAGCAATCGGTATAACTGAGGGAATGAACAGGCCTATTTTCCAACAGGTAGAAATCAACGGACTACCAGAATAAATCACCCATTGTGAAATTTGTATGGTGTCACTTTCATAAGTCTCACCTTGCTGTCTGATATTTGAGTTGGACTGCAATTTCTGTTAAAGCTGAACTGCTCAAGTTAGAACGAAGCAGTGGTCTCAGAAGCATGAAGGACCAGAAGGACCAGCAACATAGACTACACTGCATCAGCAAAAGTTGATTTTGCTCTCCAGCCGACGGAGGAGAGTAGTGTTGCTCTTCTCATTCATGTTTTTCTAATTTGACCACCAGGGGTCTACCAGCAGGGGGCTAAAATCAATCCAGTTCAGCTTTAGCTATAAATACATTGTACCTTTCAACTACACTATACTGTGTAATCATCTATGTGGTTTTTTCAGCATGTATACATAGATTTATAGCCAATTTTGTGGTTCCATAGCAAGGCCAGTGTCTGATTACTGATTATATCGGAGTTTTTTGCCTGCCACATGGCATGCATGATGCCAGAACTGGAATAATGATGATAACATCATACCGGTAATAGTGCCACTCATCACATAAATAAGAACAACCGTGTAATCTAGTGCAGATAATTACAACAAGCGTCCAACACAACCTCAACATGGCCTGCTTAATTAACTCATTCAGGGTTAATTATCATCATATTTGCACTGACACATTTATTTTATGAGAATACTACTGCGAGGATATAAATTACCCTCATCCTGATATTATCAGAGATTCACCTCCCTACATTATACATCACTGACTGTGGTCAGTGATGGAGGGGTGTGGTCAAGGGAGGTTACAGTATCCTTTGCATTTGCGGCAAGAACTTTGGAAAATTGGTCATGCTGAGAAAATGTTCAATATCCAACTCCTGACTGTCCCATGACTTCTTGGATTTTTACCCAGGGACAATGACGACTTCCTGTTTGCATGTTGAGGCAGACAATTTCTACATGTAGGCCTACATACATGCATATGCAGTTCTGGGACCATGTTCAATGCAAAACAGTCGATTTATAGTCATACATTGTAATGTTACAGTCAATGAATGTAATGGCATTCCACTGTAATCTGGTTTGAGCTTGCTCTTGAGCACCCAGCATCAAAGTCCAAGATATTCTGCAGGCGCTCTGTATCAAATTCCAATGTTTGTCACTGCAAATGAGGAGAAACTCTTCAGTCAAAGTAAAGCTGTCTCCAATTTTCTCATAAAAGATTATCCCCTGTCTACTAAGAATGGCAAGAAGCAGTCTGCACATTGAATTCTGACATGCGATGGTATCTAATGTCAGGATCAACAATTCTGGTGTCTCATTCAAACATGATAGATTTGAGGCTGTTTTTACAGCTGGCAACTTGCTGTATCTGTATTATCTTGTCACACATGAAAGAAATCTCTTGCATGAACGTGATGGCATCAAATGATGGATAAAAAGGGCCAGGGAGAGGAAAATGTGCCATTTTCTTCAATTTCATGCATATTGGCATAAAATGGACTCTGAGTGTGAGACACCTCGTCTGTCTTACTCTTAAAACTGTTATGATGTCAAAGATAACACTGTTCCGGAGGCTGTAAGTGACATGCATGAGCACTATGTGTCTCAATTAAAAGCCAATACATCCATGGTTTGCTTGTTTCATATTGGATACAAGAAAATAATCTGATTTGGCTCCCAAGCCGAGTGAAGTCTGCTATTCATTTAACCTTTTTAGCACGAAACTGAGCTAAAAGCTTTCACAATTCATCCTATAAAGGGATGCTGTAACTCACTCTCTAGTGTCAAATGATGATTTGTTGAGCTAATGCCAGCTGCTACTCAGCAAACTCGAGATGGTTTCTTCACTCGTCTCGAGTCATTCTGAGAGCAAAATTCATTCAGTATCAGGCTGGCTCTAATGACAGGGCTTTCTGTTAGAAATACAACAAATGACCCACAAATCAAGTCTGCAAAACTTAAAATTCCAAATATGTTAAAACCCGCCTTGCTTGTTGGACACCTCAGCCAGGACTGACTGGGGAGGACACCTCTGGACTAAGGCCATACCAATTTGATTGTTCGTTTAACGGATTGTTAGGCCATACATGATGGAGCATGAGGGCGAGAAAAAAAAAGAAAAAAAAATGCAAACCATGGCCCGTATTCTAGAACGTTCCTTACCGTTAAGGTCGACCTTAAGTCTATTGTAAAACCATCGAGAACAATAGATTTAAGGTGGACCTTAATGTTAAGGAACGTTCTAGAATACGGCCCCATAAGTTATGCAGGGCTTGACATAAGCCGAGGCCATTTTCCAAAACACCCTTGCTGGCCCTCTATTCTTATCCAAAGTGATTGTTGTCCAAGTTCATGGATGGTTAATTTCAGCTAGACCCAGTTTATTATCACATTAATCAAATGAAGGCACACAATAGGCCAAGGGTCAGCCAGCCATGGCCCTGGACACTTTAGAGGGCCAGCAAGGGTGTTTTGGAAAATGGCCTTGGCTTATGTCAAGCCCTGGTTATGTGGTCACACAAGGGTGAGTGTGAAGGTAAAAAATGAAGTTCTCAGGCCTAAAATCCAAGGATTTGGGGTTTTTAAGGGTAGCATGGCCAAGAGCAGTGATCGATGGCAATGAATTTATGCCCTGCCTCTGCTGCTGGCATCTCCTATTCACTTTGACGATGTTTGATGAGTTCACGCCTGTATATAATTCCCCAAAATGGCGTTTTGAGCATGCGGGCGGTTAAAAAAACAAAGCCTTCCCGCATGTGCAAAAAGTTTTTTTCGAATTTAGAGCATTTTAAACATGCGGGAGCAAAAAATTTTTTTTTCACTTTTGGGCATGAGGGAAATCCGTTAAACGAACAATCAAATTGGTATGGCCTAAGGACACTCAATCGAGGTCCAAATTGGTCATTGCTGTTCATTGAGGACAGCATTGTCAGCCCCATGGTTGTCTTTCACCGGGAGGTTACACTGATAGTGGGCACCTCTACTTGGAGGACACCCCTCTATCAAGGACACACAAAGTTCAGGTCCAAATAGGTGATTTTGATTCGCTGGGACGCAGGACCTCTCTAATCAGGCGATTACTCAGCATCATGCTTGGTCATATCAAGGATCTATCCAGGGTTCCAGATACTGTTAGCCAATGTCGCCAATGGCGAAAAAAATATTAGATTGGCTACAGTTACAATTGGTTTGGCTAAAAATTTGGCAACAGTATTATTTGTGGTCTGAAAGTTGAGTCCCTGAGATTCTTGCAGTTAGAGCTGTGTGGTAAGAGAAGTTGAAAATTTATTATAAGTATAACTACTACCGGGTATACAATTTTGGTTGGCTACAATTTGCAAAGATTGGCTACAGGTAACAGGCCATTGGCTACACATTTGGCTCCCAAAAAAATAGGCATAGCTGTACCCCTGCTATCGAACTCATGGCATGGGTCAGACTTCATGGCGTAGGTGTGTCAGTCTGAACATGCAATCTGACATCTCTGACATGTCCATTTGCTTCATGGATGAAAACAATGTCTCACAACTTGAGAACAAGCAGATTGTGGCGTGCACACTGAATATGAGTCTGGAAGATATTCTAATTTACTCAGAATCATGGGGATGCTCTTCTTCTCTCTTCTCAAAACACCTGGAAAAACAATGTCAACCTGAGCATGGACATCATCTCCACGCTGCAGTCATGACACTGTCATCACATGAATTTGCCACTCCCCACAATCCAAATTGTCAATCATCTTCCATCCTCCCATAGCAGGGCTTTGGTCTCACTCCTCTTCATACATACATTCATGAGTGGATGAAGAGGAGCGAGGTAAAAACCCTTGCTGTGGGAGGATGATTATCCTCTCAAAACTTGCATCTGAACTGAACAAAAATAGGGAACCTGTCACATGAAGGGAATCAATTCAAATGGTTTGCAAGAAAGCAAGTGATATTAAAATATCCTGATTTGTCTTATTCTTGGCACTGTGACTTTCTTCCAAGTAAGTATGCCTTGCTGAAAACTGATGAAATCAACACACTAGGATTACATGCCTTGTCATTGCTGTCACAAGTAGTCTTACTATGGAAGTACTAGTAACTAACAATGGTGAAATTGACAACAGGTATGACACTTATACATGTATGAATCACTTGACATGAAGCTGCAAAGTTACACAACAATCAGGAGTGCTTCCAACAAAGAGGTCAACAAAAACCTGCAAAAGAAGCTTTGTGGTAAAAATTGGCACAAACAATATTGGTATCTGTTGGGGAAAATTGGTGCAGGTTTTTCATGAACATCATAATGTGTCAACACCTCATGCACATTATTGTATCCAGTCACAAGTCTACTTGAAACAAGTTGACAACATTGTGAGTAAAAGGAGCACGATACTGTGATGAGATGGAGAGCTGTGTTCTTTGTCAGTTGATCTGTGACAACAGATTCACTTACAAATTATCAAGCAGTTCGTATATCATTGCCTCATCCCTAAAGCTCCGTTTATCTTTGGGTATTTGTATTCTGTTTAAGAACAGAAATAATTGACATGAATGAAATGACTGATGACACTTATACATGTATGAATCACTTGACATGAAGCTGCAAAGTTACACAACAATCAGGAGTGCTTCCAACAAAGAGGTCAACAAAAACCTTCTGCAAAAGAAGCTTTGTGGTAAAAATTGGCACAAACAATATTGGTATCTGTTGGGGAAAATTGGTGCAAGTTTTTCTTGAACATCATAATGTGTCAACACCTCATGCACATTATTGTATCCAGTCACAAGTCTACCTGAAACAAGTTGACAACATTGTGAGTAAAAGGAGCACGATACTGTGATGAGATGGAGAGCTGTGTTCTTTTTCAGTTGATCTGTAACAACAGATTCACTTACAAATTATCAAGCAGTTCGTATATCATTGCCTCATCCCTAAAGCTCCGTTTATCTTTGGGTATTTGTATTCTGTTTAAGAACAGAAATAATTGACATGAATGAAGTGACTGATGGGTAAATGTACATGAAGGATGAAAGGAGTTATACACTGTCAATTAGGGACAGGGAAGAGGGGGAAAATACTTTGAACTAAAGATGAAAATGATAACAAAGACAACAGTTTCATGAGCTTAGCCAGTTGGGTTTTTACCAGAGAGAGCAAAGCAATCTATTAATTAAGGCAGGTTTTAAAGGGCATTTTGTTGACAGAAAGATATCACCACAATAAGACCACACTTAACTGGAACTGTCATTCGTAATCCTTTCATGTCATTGGGAAGGTTACAGCAAGTTCACCTAAAAGAAGAGTCTGAAGTCTATGCCACTGGTCAATTGTATGTGGGTCACAGAGGACTAGGAGTAAACATTGATGACATGTGAACAAACCTTGACAAGGCCAATTACGCCAATTATGAAAAGCATGTTCAGTTGGCCTTTCTCATGAGTGCCACATCATGTACATTTTGTAATTTTTTCATGGCTCAGAAGTCGCCAGTTAGTAAGGACACAGTGTCATTTCTTTTTGTTAATAATTAGGCCCTTTTTATGTAGCCTAAGATAATAGGTAGCTAATAGGCTATTGTACGCTAGCTATAGGCCTAAACATTATGGATCAGAACAAGACATGACAAGCTGCAGGCAAAATACTTGGTTTTTGTTTGTCGGTAATAATATGAGAATTCACCTGCCCCCCCCAAATTTGCTTGAAACACAGTGTTTGTAGGCTTTAGTTAGGCCTAGTCTAGGGCCTTCAAATTAACCAACCCCTGGACCTGCTACATACATGTAGGCCTATGCGGTCTTCCTCACCAGATCATACACAGAGAATCATAAATATTAAAACCTTTACTCACTTTTTAAATAAGTTTTCCATTTTTTTAATTTCTGCCCTTGAGAAGTTTGGGAATTCCGTGTATGGATTGAACGGCCTAGCATCCTGAATCGGTGGTGGGGTTTCACCTTCATTGATCATATTCCTTCTGGCCAGCTTTCCGGCCAGTTCCGCCGTCTCACTCATGTTTGTGCGCGGGGAAGAAACAAATCTTAATCAGAACACGCACTTCGCGTTAAAATATCACAAGTAATAAGGATCTGAGGGAGCAAAATGTAAGGTTTAGAAATTTTATGCAGACAGCTCCTTCGACTCTGAATGCAGGAAGTCTTGGCCCGAACATGCTTCCGGGTTCAGTGCGTATAAAATACAGACCGACTTTTAGTTTGAAACTGAAACATTGGTGTGTTTAAGCAAGTTTTTATGTGAATCATTTGTCTGTTACCGATAAATTTTTCATGGAAAGCAACTATATTTCAAAACTTTTGATTCCTACGGTAAAGGTTTGCGTTTATTCTCGCTGTATACTGTTATTCTTCAAGAAAAGCCTACCGGTTTGCCGCCTGACTGATGCCACATTTTCGTCTAACCCGAGTGTCACGTGACTTGCCACACAATTGTCAAAATGGCGGAACGTCGGAAAGGAAAGCAGAAAGCTCGTCGCGAAGAGGTAGGCTATATTTTTACTATCTGACATGTTACGTCGCCTGCAATTAAAAAATGTCTGTTTGACATTCTTATCCTGTTAGTGAAGTAGATTTTGTGTGTTTGTTCTTCTCTGTCTTTCTGTATTTGTCACCCACATGGACTCGGGAAGAAATCTGCTGCATGATAGGCCTATGTGCTAGACCGAAAACTCCGGTCTCCGAACATAACACAGATGTTATGATTCTACGACCGGATACAACCTGCCTATTCCACACGGGACTAGTGTATAACGAAAATTTGCATATCAATTAGTCAAACACGCCGCACTTTTATTGTGAATATCTCGAAAACCTACAGTGGAAATCGCTTTTAACACCAAATATTTGTAATGTTCATATTAAACATTAGGTGACTGGACCATTTTGATTGTAATCTGACCAGAACACATAGGTTTAATTTCTTTTTTTCGACGCGATCTTGCATTGCGCCGAACTTGGCTGCCATAATGTTTTGATGACGTCACTTTCGGCGTTGGCCTCGCCTGTCAACGGAAATCGCCGAGTGTTTCCGATTGCTCAAACACGCCTTCTGCGCATGCGCATTGGCGAAAGATTATTCTTTTGGTGACGATGAAACATCCGATAATTATATTAATTATGCAGATGAGCTCGACCTTTCGAACCATCAACTCCCATGTGACCTTTCGATGCGGAAGTCAACAAACCAATGTACAGTGCGATGTACAGGGATATGGCGGCGTGTTTTTACTGCCCTTCAAATTTCGAATTTTAAAGACCTTAAAAGTGGTCAGATTTTTTGGTCAACGGTATGAATGTCATCTAGAATATTGGAAGTTCACGACAGGATACTTTTTAAATGATGTCCTGCTCCCAGAGCTTCACAAGCAGTGAAAACATTCTGTACTTCTCAGCGGTGCAGATTTCCCGTACAGAACGGCATAGCCTGAATCACGACGTAGAATATCCCAAATATTCGAAGTCGTGAGTTTCGTGACTAG
>NMRB01000161.1:207253-232773 GCA_002633025.1 Notospermus geniculatus
AAAGCAACTATATTTCAAAACTTTTGATTCCTACGGTAAAGGTTTGCGTTTATTCTCGCTGTATACTGTTATTCTTCAAGAAAAGCCTACCGGTTTGCCGCCTGACTGATGCCACATTTTCGTCTAACCCGAGTGTCACGTGACTTGCCACACAATTGTCAAAATGGCGGAACGTCGGAAAGGAAAGCAGAAAGCTCGTCGCGAAGAGGTAGGCTATATTTTTACTATCTGACATGTTACGTCGCCTGCAATTAAAAAATGTCTGTTTGACATTCTTATCCTGTTAGTGAAGTAGATTTTGTGTGTTTGTTCTTCTCTGTCTTTCTGTATTTGTCACCCACATGGACTCGGGAAGAAATCTGCTGCATAGGGCCTACCTGCATGCTGAGTGAGTGCTGTGTGTGCTGGCTTCATGTAGCCTATGCACACAGCCATCCATAGCTACATGCATGCATGATACTGATAGGCCTACATCCACATTGCATGCATGTAATGCATTCAAGGAAAAGCATGCATGCTGATAGGCACAGACCGTAGGCCTACAAGCATGACAGGTGAGCTGTCATGGCACACGGTGTGTAGGCCTACCATGCATATGGTTGACTAGGCCTATAGATCGTTTTCACGACGTAACTCCGACAGTGTCCGCCATGATGACATTACGCGTTTTGCCCACCAGCAGAAACACAAAATGCATTGGCTGCTGGTGGGCAAAATGCGCAACGTCATCATGGCGGACACTGTCGGAGTTAGGCCTACGTCGTGAAAACGATCTATACAAAAACTCAGCATTTAAAGACACAATTTATTTGGCTTTTTTTGGCCTTGCTTGGCTTGGGTTGGGCCTGACCTGGCACTGCACTGCGCTAGGCCTAGCTAAGCCTGCCCTAGTACTGCTAGGCCTAACTGAACTGGGATTTAGGGCTAGGCCTAGGCCCTATAGAGTGAACCGGTATGATGTATGCAGGCTAGGCCTTTAGTATGACTAGGGGGGCCTATGTCATTACTGACATTTTGTGACAAAATTGTCGTTAGGGACATCTGGAGTGGACATATTATTGGTCATGTTGGTACTCATTTCTTTCATAATCATGATTATACCTGAACCTCATAGTTCGAGTGGCATGTCACCCTGACAGTAGGCCTAATTTAGGCTATCCTGTTGCTCTGTTTGTCATGTAGCTTGGCAGAGTATGCATATGGTAATGGTTTTTACCAACTACCATACCCAATGGTAGTTAGAGCCTTTAATACCACACATGCTGGCGGTCCATCATTGTTCCAGCAATCCTGCATGTCTTGGGTTAATAGCATGCCTGTCAAGTGTCATAACTTAGTACAGGCCTACTCTAGCTTCTTTGCCTTTGTTTTTTGCTCTTTGTGTTGTGGTTTGCAGACAGACTGATGATAGTAAGCTGAATGATATTTAGCTTTCAGGCTTTGCCCTGCACACTGTAGATCTTATCATTGTTACTTGAGCCAGCCTGAACTTTCAGTTTCACTTCACGGTCAGGTCTTGTTGGGCCATGATCACAGGGAGCTGTGCTGGCTCAGGCCCTTAGGGATGAAGATCTCTGCAGAGTTCTGTCAAGTGTCATAACAACTGATTGGCATTTTACCTGTCCTTGGTGCCCTTTTGTTTCTTTCCAACCACTGTAACTGTCTTTGATCCTCCAGCCTGGTAAATCTAAACCCCCACCCCCTGCCCTGGAGAAGGGTTCTGATTCTGATGAGGGGCCACAGTTCGAAATTGAACCTCAAAAGGAGGCCCCTCAGTTTGAAACTATCGATGTAAGTAAACATTTATGCAAAAATATCATAGTATTGATAAGTGGTGAAAGGAATGGGTTATGGTGATATGAATGTTTATTATGTTCAGTGATTCTGAACCCAAAGTTTTATTAATATGCAAGTGGAAAGTAATGCAGTGATTTCTGGTGATGGGTGCACTGCCAGTCTGCAGTTAATTCAGATTAGTTTTTGGTCTGCAATTATGCTGTTGTCGCACTTTGCATTTGAGATTGCACAATTTTTGGTCTCTGTGGGTTTAGGTTTATCTCTTTCTCCAGGGAAGTGGGAGAACAAATAAGATCCTTGCTCTCCGTCTTTCGTTTGGAGGTCGTGCTTGGTATCTTCCCAATGTCCTTGTGTCTTGTCCTCTGTTGTGTCATCCCCATTGACACCACTTAATGGGATGTACACTGTACCAGTTTTATTATGCATGCCTGCATGGATATCACATTCTAATGTTTTTTCAGGCATGTCATTGTCAATTACATGACCACCATGGGGTATGTCTGTTTTAGGTGGGTGTTGTCAGTCAGCTTTTTAGACTTGTGACTTGTGAAACTTGTCTTGAAATAATCTTGCTGCAGTGTTAATGTTAACATTAATGAATAAATGCCCTTGCAATGAATGTCTGAAATGATGCCAGAACATTGGCTTGTCCATTTCAGATGAAAGAGCAACTGTGCTTTCATCTCTCACTGGTCCCCATTGTTCGGAATGTAACATTGTTTCTTCCAGTCAAAGAGTAGCTTCAGCAAGCTGTCTGCAGATTCTGCTGGAGACAGTGCTAATGTCTTTAGTTAATGCATTGCCGACCGTCATTTACGCATTACTGTAGTTTGGGCTTTAAGAATAAAAAATACCGGATCGATACACCTGACATGCCTGAGCAACAGCTGTACCGGGTATTGACAAGATAAGACAGATTTTAAAGTACAGCTTAAGGAAACTGAACGGAATTCTTGCCAAGAAAGTTGCACTCGCAAAGATAGCTGTCCTCTCTATGATCATATGGCTGACATGGCTGAGGATTGAATCCAGATCCTCAGTTGTGACAGGCACTGAGGTTTCCACTATGCCACTCTGACTTGCTGTCTTCAGTTCGGCTGATATTTTTTGCTGAGTTGAAATATTTTCTAGATGATTCTGATGTTCCATTATTCTATGTTCCATATTCAGTCTGTCACAATTGTTGTCATGGGAACATTGTGTATGTTGTTTTGTCAACCGTATCCATAGTGCTACTTTTGTGGATGCACTTTACAGCCCGACTGGTGAAGATTTTTTTTGCATTGTCTGCAATTATCACTGAGTGCGAAAAATTCGGCACGATGTTGTGATTGGCAATCATTATGTAACCATGGTGACAGGACAATAACGGTCGATGTTTTAGAACCATGAGCTTTATCATACAAAAGTACAATGCTTTTTCTTTGGCTGCTTTTGATTTCTTTTTACCTAGGGTATGGCACCAAGGTGATGTACATAATACCTATATGGTACTTTCGTGCTGAAATATTGGGGAGTCCAATTTACATTGGTACGCGTCATATGAAACGGTTTTGAAAGAGTATGAAATTGAAAACTAGGCCTTTCACACCTATTGTACTGTCTGGCTGAGTTCAATGGGGATATGATCATTGTCTTGGCTGTCAACTTTTGGTCAACTCCAAGTTAAAATGAAAAGCGTGACCTCTCAAAAATGAAACATTCGTGATGGCTGAATCTTGCGTACACATCTAAATTCTGTGTGGCAGGGTTCCTTGTGAATAAATTGCTGATAAGCTGGTTATGCTTGAAGTATAAAAACGTTCTTGTGTTTTGTTTAGGACACAGAAAAACCAACTGACGAGGAACATGCAGTCGCCAAGCATCTCAAATTCAACCTCCCTCAGAAGGAGGCCAAGCTGGTGGGGATGACCGTCAAAGTATTCATAGGTATGTTATTGTTACAGTCCGTTGTCATGCTAGCTGAAAAATATGTTTTGATGTTCTAACATTTCTAAAGCGACTCAGCTTTTCACCTTGATCATGTTTATGTAAAAACTTCTGTCGTGGGTATGATCTGACTCTGAGTGTGACAAGTCTTATGTAATGTACATGTAGGGCTTCATCAGAAATTCTGACCATTGGCATTAAATGAGTCAATATCTGAGTGCCAAATACAATCATTGTCAGCTACCCCACAGTCATACAACATTGGGGGAATGCAAAATACAGAGGATGAAACCGGAGTGCCTGGAGAAAACCTGCTCTGTCAGAGTCGCCCTCTTTGTCACATGAGGCGTAGGTCTGACCAGGAATCAAACCTGGAATCTCAGAGGTGGTAGGTGCCGATAAAATACACTTCACCACTCTGACAGCCCCATGTCAATTTCTTGTGAAAGGAAACTGAAGGTGTTGTCCAGGATTGCTAAATCTTCCACTGATTGACAATTTAAGTCATCACTGATTAAATGCTTTTGTCTTTCAGCCTCAGAAGCAGTTGATATGCTTCTTGAATCAAAATGGAGCAGTGGGAAATCCAAAGGAGACAATGTTTTGTTCACCAACAGGGCGTCATGTACCAAATATATGGACAGGTAAGACATGAGATTGTCGCAACTACGGTAGTCTTCATGGACCTTCAGTGGAAAACACCTGGCAGATGTACCAACAGGATTGTGGGTGATTTATGATGAAATCTACCATGAAATCTACCATATTTCCAGGCAGACTATGCCATACCGCAATAAAAATTATAACATAAAACTTGCAGTGCTTTCCGACCAATGACCATTGTCATTTCATATTTTAGATTACTCCAGAAAGGCTTATTCCACCGAGCACTACGAGTTGAGAAAAAGAAAAAAAATTCCAAAGATGATGTGGACGAGGCCAATGGGGAGGAGAAGGTACATTTATGTACTTTGTGTATTTTTTAGTTCAAACCAGCCTATTACCAGTAGTATTATGTCTGAAATTCCAGTGACGCTGAACAGAAAGCAAAAAAATACGAACCAGTTTTCATTTTTAGCTCACCCGTGAGCTTTTGTCGTCAGTCAGCGTCCGTCGTCCGTCGTCTGTCGTCCGTCGTCGTTGTCCGTTAGCAGGGCACGTTTCGTAACTGCTGGAGCTATTGATCTGAAACTTGGTACATATATACCCCTAGGTCAGATGACCTACGACACCAAGTTTCGGTCCGATTCGATTCTTGGCTTGGCCTCCAGGTGGCGTAAACCAAAAACACAAAAAGTGCAATAACTCCTTAACTAATGACTGGATCATCTCCAAATTTTTATCATAGGTGTATCTAATTAGGATACATAACATATGTAACGGGTTTTTGATTTGACCTACTTTTCAAGGTCACGGAGGTCAAAGTTCGACAAAAGTAACGAACCTGCCACAGTTCTTAATTATTTCACCGAGAGTCTTCATATCTTGCATAAACGTGTATTAGAGGNGAGAAGAAGAAGAAGGAGAAAAAGTTGAAGTTAAAGATGCACGACGATCAGTTCTTCTGTGATGGGGACGAGGTTTTTGTGTGGATCTATGATCCTGTTAACGTCAAGACTTTTATCATTGGTCTATTATTGGGTGAGTTTCATGAAAAAAATGTTTATGTCCTCACCTTGTTGGTGAGGTGGCTTTCTGTACATTTGGGCCTCCTTGCAGCTCGTCAGAGAACTGCTGAGACACTCTTGCCCCGTGTGGTTGCAGTTTGCGCGTCTCCTTCAACAAACATCAGATGGGTTATTTTTGCTCTAAGCACAAATTCCCTCATCAGATTCACGCAATCAAAAATTCTCTCTTCTCTATTTCAGTGCTAGGGTCCATTGCTGTGTGTTTATTCCCACTTTGGCCACCAGAGGTCAGGCAAGGTGTTTATTATTTATCGCTGGCTGCTGCCGCTTTTGTTGGGTTCGTTATTGTTCTTGCTATTGGTGAGTATAAAAGTCTGAATTACTGTTTTTCCAATGATTTTTTTTCCTTGTAGTTCTCCCCACTAAAGAACCAAACGTTTCAAGGCCATGTCACAAAATATGCCCTGATCATTGCCCATCCCTCAGCTGGGTTGTTGAGCCATTAAAAAACATTAAAAAACACTGCTTTCTTCCTCTTGTTTATGCTTTCTTCTGTCTTCTTCTTTTCAGTTCGTTCTGTCTTGTTCTGCATCATCTGGGCACTGACGATGGGCAAGCATCATTTCTGGTTGTTCCCAAATCTAATGGAGGACGTTGGCATTATCGAATCGTTCAAACCACTATACAAACACGATGCTTTTGAAAAGGAAAATCAAACAGATTCTACACCTGAAAAGGATAAAAATAGTGACAAAGAAAAGGATTCTGGCGAGAGTTCAGGGTCAGATGAAAACGGATATGAATTGGTCGATAAAAGTGAGGTCACAGAAACGGAAGAATCGCAAGCAGCGGATTAGCACTTTACATGCACCATGTGGACTCATACAGATTTGTGCTGGCAACGTCTTGTTTTTAGCTCGTTATATATAAACTAAAGTAACATCATACTTTTCATGGCTTCTCTTCAGTAGAAGTCTAGCATGGTTCTTTTTTTCGGGGACTTCATTGCTCATCACGGCGGATCCACGATTTCAGAAAAGAGGGAGCAAACTGTGCTAGAAACATTGAAATCTGCGGTGAATTTCAATGATTTGCTCCAAATATCAGAATTTCACGGTCAATTTACAGATTTGTTGGCCGAATGGGGGTGCACCCCCTGGATCCGCACATGAAAATTTTTCCATTTCCTTGGTAAAAACCGAATGTTTCAAGGCCATGTCGCAAAATATGCCCTGATCTTTGCCCATCCCTCAGCTGTCTTCCTGAGCCATTAAAAAACATTAAAAAACACTTCTTTCTTCCTCTTGTTTATGCTTTCTTCTGTCTTCTTCTTTTCAGTTCGTTCTGTCTTGTTCTGCATCATCTGGGCACTGACGATGGGCAAGCATCATTTCTGGTTGTTCCCAAATCTAATGGAGGACGTTGGCATTATCGAATCGTTCAAACCACTATACAAACACGACGCTTTTGAAAAGGAAAATCAAACAGATTCTACACCTGAAAAGGATAAAAATAGTGACAAAGAAAAGGATTCTGGCGAGAGTTCAGGGTCAGATGAAAACGGATATGAATTGGTCGATAAAAGTGAGGTCACAGAAACGGAAGAATCGCAAGCAGCAGATTAGCACTTTCATGCACCATGTGGACTCATACAGATTTGTGCTGGCAACGTCTTGTTTTTAGCTCGTTATATATAAACTAAAGTAACATCATACTTTTCATGGCTTCTCTTCAGAAGAAGTCTAGCATGGTTCTTTTTTTCGGGGACTTCATTGCTCATCACGGCGGATCCACGATTTCGGAAAAGAGGGAGCAAACTGTGCTAGAAACATTGAAATCTGCAGTGAATTTCAATGATTTGCTCCAAATATCAGAATTTCACGGTCAATTTACAGATTTGTTGGCCGAATGGGGGTGCACCCCCTGGATCCGCACCTGCTCATTGCATTGCTGTGTATTCTACGGAGGGACATTCACAATCTGTTGACTATAAGAGAGCTCAGGTAGCTTTTCACCACTTTATGACCAAATGTTGCACCATAGTGCATTTTAGTATCCAACACTAATGCATTACATAGGTGACGCCGTGGACCGGAAAAGCGATCAGCAGTAAAATGGTTCAGGTGTATTTTCAAAATATATCTGAAAGTAAATATCTCTGAAAATCAGGGCTGATTCCTGAAAATTCTGAACGTGGGTTAGCTGCCCTACCGTTGGCCGTGCCAACAATTGGTAAGGGTTGTAATCCAATTCTGAATTGCATCTCAGATGTTGTGAAGTTGGCGACTTAGCCTAGCCTTTTATCTTCAGTTTTAGAGAAAAGTTGTGACTAACCTTGCTAAAAATATTGGCCAGCAGAATCGTGGCTAATGTTCAGGATACATAATATTGTGATGAAGTCCCAAGATATACCTCTGACGTTTTCCTCTATTTCTGTCTCTATGCCTACCTGCCATACATGTAAGCTCTTCTCGGTTTTGGTTTGGGGGTCGGACTTTGACCGGATTTGCATTTATTTGTTCTAAAGGTGATGGGAATGCATGTGCTACCTCAGGAAGTGTTGAGGATATTCTTACGTATCCTAAGATATGAGTTACCGGGGTAACACTGATGTCGGTGGACAAAACTTACCATACTGGCATCTGCTGGCAGTATACTAGATGATGCTACGACTGACCACTCCAGAGGCCATTCCAAAATTAACTGAACATTTGAAGGGCATGTGTTCACACTGAAGTTGATCTGCAGTTTGTTTACCATGGTTTTGAAACTCATAGCGGTCAGACCAATCTGAAGCTGGCAGGCGTCGCTAGCCTGTTGAAATTGGTGTCACACAAAATGCAGTTATCACATCTTAACTGGCCAGGTTGCCAGAATTCGGTTGAGAATTAGGCATTGCCTTTGCCCAAAGACTTGAATATTTTGACATTTGAAACATTCAATCATTCATTGTGTGTCAACGTCAATTTTCTGTATTCTAGTTCGAGATAAAAGGTTAATTCATGAATTTCTTGTATTGCATTCTGGTTCCTTGGTTCACCACCAGATGCCACTACTGGCACATGCGTGGTGGTGGCTTGATACAGCAGTGAAATAAATTAGTCTCCAGTAGTTATCAGTGTCTCCGAGTTTCTGTTGGGGTCCTCCAAGCCCTAAATATTGAAATATACGAGCAATCCCTGGATTTACTGGTGATAATTCTAGAAGATCTGATTTGTTGTGACATTTCTTGACCAAGATATGGGGGAAGGGGACATGACAATGGGTCAACATGCATGTCAAATTTCGGCCTGATTTGACTTCAAACATGGCCACCAGGTGGCGTAACCCCAAAATCATCAAAGTGCTGTAACTCAGGAACCACTTGACCCAAAGCGCTCCAATGTGCTATGTGGTCTCCTGCAGATGACCTTTATGTGCATGTGAAGTTCCAGCCCGATCGGACATCCAATATGACCGCCAGGTGGCATAACCCAAAAGTCATTGTACCTCCCTCTGTCATTAGACTATTATGTCCAACCCAGTGAGCACATGGTCCATGGACCATTTCATTACTTAATTTGCACAGCAATGTCCAATGTAAATGTACTGCAAAACTTGAAGTAAAAGCATTTGCTATCTTTTATGAATATCAGCCATTGACTCATCTGGAGCAAATTTGCTGAATATCTGAGGCAAAGAAGACAATGAATTCTATGATGTACTGTAAATGTATATTTTACACAATTCAACTTGTTGCGGGTGGAAACATGCATGAAGTACAGATCAGAAAATACTTTATCCTCACCTCTAAGAGGTCAGTCAATGATGTCCAGGAGTGACACACAAGGCAAGGCTATAGGCATTGCCAGGTCATTGTGAGTACAATATTCCAACAAACTTCTTCGTTCTGATTGGTCGAACAAAGAATGAAGCTCCGGCGCCTATTATGGTATGGAACAAAGGCCTAGTCATGAGTACTCTGGACTGACCTCTTAGAGGCGAGGATAAAGTAATTCAGGAAGGTATGCAATCCCTTCGAACACTAGCAAACATGTTACTGTCAGAAACACGAAGGAACCCATATGCAGCTGTTGTTTAAACCATCTGGCCTGAACAGATGTGTGTCTCCTTATCAATATTCCCTCAATGTCAGTTCAGGCATCATCTGTGAATTCAAGAACGATCTAGGAATGCTCCTTCCAACAAAATATATCGACACCACTGATATACGTACTCCTCAAATCGCACAGTCCATATTTATGAAGTCCAAGTCTATCTCTAATTGTAGGTCATGTATCTTGGTGTGGCACTGAATTTAGCATAAGCCTTGATAACCTTGTTGACCGCCTCGAGAAAGTCTTTTTCCGTAGCCATTTTTCGCCGTGCTCGAATCGCAAACATTCCAGCCTCTGTACAAACACTCCTGATTTCAGCACCTGGAAGAAACAACAATTCTTTAAACCTGATCACATCGTTCAAACAAGGTAAGTGCAGGGTCCATACCTTGGAGATATTAAAAGTGATCAAACTGGCCGTTGTGAAGGGGGCCGAGAGCTTATTCCTCCAACATGAAATCAGAAAAAGCCAAGCATTGTCATATTCTCGTAAAATGCTAAGGGTATGGTGANCCCCCCCCCCCCCCAGCAGGGCCTCCATGGACACTTTCTGGAACAGCCCTGCACTCCTGCATGTCCCTCTTCAATGTTGAACTTTGCCTACCTGTGCTGTTTGGACATAATCTGGCCAGCAGTTCATAACGAATATCCTTCTCTACGCTCATAGACCTCGCGTGGATCTTGAAAATGTGAGATCGGCCCTACAAGAGAAACAGCAAGTCAATTTCACTCATAGCGAGGTACAGGCATCATTCTCCATAATACAGTATGGCAATGATCTGTTTGTTTTATTGGCGTAGATTGAACCACATCTGAGAAAAGAGAGGCTGTGTCTGATACCATTCACTGAGACATCGCTGTCGGTTTCAAGGTTTTCTGTATTCAAATACTTCAAAGGCAATTGTGCAAGTGTACAGTTACCACTTTGATATCTCGAATGAAAACAGTCCTAGGCCTACTCACCTCAAGATCTGGAAGCCCAAATTCTACTTTTCTATCCAACCTTCCAGGCCTCATAAGTGCTGGATCCAGAGTATCCGGTCGATTCGTCGCCATGAGCACTTTGATATTCCCTCGAGGATCAAAACCGTCTAATTGATTGATCAACTCTAACATAGTACGCTGGACTTCATTGTCACCTCCGGCGCCGTCGTCGAACCGTGCTCCACCAATGGCGTCGATTTCATCAAAGAAGATAATACAGGCCTTCTTCGTTCTTGCCATCTCAAATAATTCTCTTACCATTCTGGCCCCCTGGAATTCATTATGAATTATAAAGTTTGCACTGGTGTTCCATGAAGGACATCTTTTTAACAATCTTTATCATCAAATTTGTCAAGTACCTTCAGCACCAATTTTTTACTGGCATGTTGGTTTCCTCCTACATTACACTGGAATCACAATTAGTGTCAGATTGCACCACATGAGATTCTTACCTCTCCGACATATTTTTGTACTAGTTCAGATCCAATGACTCGAATGAAACAGGCATCTGTTCGGTTGGCAACTGCTCGAGCACACAACGTCTTGCCTGTCCCTGGAGGTCCAAATAACAACACACCTTTTGGGGGCTCAATACCGAGGGTCACAAATCGCTCAGGCTGGAGTAGATAAAGAGTTTCTGGTTGAAATGGCCTCCCATATGAATTTGAAATCACAGAGAACCAATCAACTTGAGTCGTCTTGTGATGTGTATTTGCTGATATTGTACATGTATCACAATCACTTTGACCCTGACCTTCCACAATCAACAGGTCATCATAAGAATTCTTCCAAAGACAATATCACTGTTATTAATCAATAAGAATGTTGACAATGATCCTCAGAAAGGAGAAGGTTGCTAAGATTTGGATTCTTGTCGAATGCTTCCTTGATACTCCCCAAGAAACGACTGAAAAGGGAAGATGAAAATGACATTTTGGTCAGGACATGTGCCCCATTCTCTCATTGTTTTTGCACTCAGCCCATGTCACTGAACAAGGTTTTCTAACTTCAAGATTCCTGCCACACACAGTCCAAAACATCAACAAGCACAAAACGTGGAAATACTAAAGCGGGTGATCCACTGTCGCGATTTGGGCTTGAGACGGGGTTGTGGTCGCCTTATATGGCAATCGGAAGTCCTTATAAGGTAACCGCAAGGGAACGCAACCGCGCCTCAAGCCAAAATCGCGACAGTGGATCACCCGCTTAAGTAAATCTGTTGTTTTTTACCTTCTAATAATGCAGCCTCCTCTCCACATCAAGGCGATGGACCCATAGTTCAACTTCCAATTGAACTCCTTGGCTGCCTCACGCAGAATCATAAATCCTTGTGCATAGGAGATGATCTTGGACGCGTAGAGAGCCTGAAAGATACAGGAAGTTTTGAACAGTATGCCGATATCCCAAATTTAACTATTCAAGTTTCAGCTTAGGACAACTTGCTTCATGTTTTGCTCTCCTTTTCCCCAGTGCACTCTAGCAAAGAGATTTGCCCTCTCAGGCTGATTACATGAAGAAAATGTCACATTGGGGATCGAACCCTGCACCTCTGAGGTGACAGGCACCAAAGTTCCACCACTATGCCACTCTGACATTAGTCTGTATGTTCAGTCTTCTCAGGTTGACATACAATACAAGGACTCAGTCCTCAGTCCTTGACTCTCACCTGTCTAATACTCTCAACGAAAGCCTTCTTATCACCGGTGTATTTAGTTTTGGCAGGACCCTCCAGGATTTTGCTGGCATTCACACGCTCTTCCTTTAGCGACGACAGACAACGTGCAAATACAGCTTCGGCTGAAGGAGAAGTTGACAATGTTGATAAAAATGGAACGCATTTTCCTCGTGTGCATTATTATACACTCCACTGACTGATGATGGGTCATGCTCGTTGTCATTTCATATCAAGTCCCAGGAGCATAATCTACCGTACTAGCATTGCATCTTGGGCATGTTCATATTTACCCCAATAATGATTCTTGGAATTGAACCCAAGATTGCGTGCATGGAGGAGGTAGTAGGGAGGTTTCGCCAGCGCCCGGTTAGGTCATACGACGAAGTTTATCTATTGTTTGGGTATACCCACACAATAGATAAACGTCGTCGTTGGGCCTAACCGGGCGCTTGCAAAACCTCCCTAATGCCAGACACGAGACCACAACAGTTCCAGAGTTGAAAGTGTAAACCTTTTGCCGGTATTGGACAAATGTACCGGGTAATGCTGGGGGGAAACTGCCATCTCCACAGAAAACTTGCAATGTATTAGAGATTTGTATCGCGATCACAAAAGGAATTGATTCACTGGGTATTGATCCCATAACCTCAGGGATGATGGGCATTGATGTTTGCACTGTGCCACTTCTGACCCCCCAGAGTGCTGTATGTATACTAAATACTGTAACTCACATATGAGGGTAGCAGGGACGCCATAATCCAGGGCATTAATTGCCGTCCATTTGCCTGTTCCTTTCTGAAATCAACAAAGAATTGAAATATTATACAAAAGCAAAGAAACTTCATATTTTGAAGCTCAAATTAGAATTGAACCTTCCTCAGTGAACACCTCTGACACGAGAATACCAGTCAGTCCCAGAGGTGTCCTTAATAGAAAGGATTCACTCTGTTGCATGATTTACCTACGGGTCATCAGAAAATCGACTTTAAAATGGGAAAAATCCATAACATATCATCAATACTAATTTCTTGCCAGGAAATGTTCATGATGAAAAAAATTGTATTGCACCGAAGCGGTAACACTACGAAATAGTTAGCGAGTCTGTTATTAGACCATGAGGCACTAGAAGCAATCATCCCCTACCTGGCCCGCTGAATCACGGATCTTCTCAACAAGAGCAGCACCATCTGTGTCATTGTATTTCATAATAGCTGCCGAGATTTCGATCAGGAAGGAATCAAGTTCTGTTTTGTTCCATTCGTCGAACACCTGCGGAAGATGAAAACAAACAGTCATAATCAATTTTGTCCTGTTGTCTTGAGTTTCCCTCCCGGAGGATTTAATGAGAATTCCACATTATAATACCGGGTAATTGAATGAAGTTGAAGAAAAGAGATTGATTACTTGATTAGACAGTGCATGGAATTTGCAGTGCTTGGAGAAGTCTTGCAATACTGCAGAGAGCCACGCTCTCTAATCACATGAAGAATACCGCTAGGTCTGAATAGTGATCGAAAAAAACTCAGGTGGTGATGTTGCCCTTGTGTCACTTTGACAACCCCAGGGATTACACTACTCACTTGCCACCCTCCAATTTGGCGAATTTTTGAAGGAATTGGCTAAAAAAATGGCTAACTCAGTAACTGTATAAACCTGAAACATGGCACCTTGAGTTCATATCCACGGATTTTTTGACTGGAGAACTTATTATTTGGCTAAACCCAAATACCATGGCATTTGGCTAAGGTTTGGCGAAAAGATATTTTGAGCTAGCTCCAACCCTGCAACCCTGTGAAGGGGGACATTACCATAATAGTACGAAAATAACCAAGGTAAACTTCGCAGTTGCACCAAACAAGTTCAGAAAATTCAAGGATATGAAACTGGGACAAAGCCCAATATCCAGTGGAAAGAAAAGTGGATAGGGTGGTCCAGAAGTTTCAGACACGTACATCACCCATTTCTGCATTGGTTAACCCTAAAGTCTCCCTCATGAGATGATACGCTTCACAGATAAGCTGCATATCACCGTATTCAATGCCATTATGAACCATCTTTACGAAGTGACCGGCACCATCTTCGCCGACCCAGTCACAACACGGCTCCTTTCCGACTTTGGCAGCTATGGACTGGAAGATAGGCTTGATGTGAGGCCTGAAAGATGATTTGATGCAAATTCACCAAAATGTTCCACAGGCCCTACATGTACATTGTGACATAAGAAACGTTTTCTTATCTAGCATCACAAGGTTTTCACTACACCCCTTCTCTGGAAACTGTAGGGGCCATAATTGGTACATTCTAAGCACTGCAGTAACAGGCCCTGAAGTGAACTCAGGGGGGTCCCTTACCATGCCCCTCCAGCGCCACCAGGCATCAAACTTGGTCCATATCTTGCTCCCTCCTCACCACCGCTGACTCCTGATCCGACATACAAGAGGCCCTTGGCAGCCAGCTGCTTGCACCGCCTCTGAAAGACGCCAGTAAAACTCCACATGACTATCTCGGTCTTGGTATGAATGATCCTTACTAACATTAGGGGGCAGAAAAGGACCAAAGTGTCTTCGGTGACGGCATTTGAAGTCAAATGGCACCTCTCCAAATGCGAGTTTTCTCAGACAAGGTTGCACGTATGCAAATTCTGCAGCCATTTTTACGTATTTCCCCTATTTTGAATCATGGGCATCCTAGCAGAAGTACTGTCTTAACATTTACATGATGACTATGTCTGAAATTTTCCATTATCGAAAATGATGTTAGGCTTACCTGCGTGTCGGTATACTCCGAATTGCCCCCATCAATGATGATGTCACCAGCTTCCAAAAGTGGGACCTGCAATAGACACAATCATCTTACACCATGTGTATGAGAGTTAGCATCTTGATGTGACAGACTTGACATTTTGTCAAGTTATACCATACAAAATACAGCATGCAGAAAGTCCAAACAAACAGCTTCAAAAATGGCTTGCAATGCATGCTGTCGTTGTTGTGGGGGGAGAGGGGGAGGGCGTATCCGTAGCCTAGGCCTGCCCTACCTAGGCCTAGACCTAGACCTACGCCCGGGTCCCCGTAGCCTACGATACTACACCGGAGTTATCTATGGTATTCAAATAACAACAGAGGCTCTGCTCTGTATAAGTCATAATCATAGCCCGCAGCGCGGCGGCGAAGCCGCCGCGCGAAGCGCTTTTATGGTAACACGTGCGTAAGTAGGGGAAAAAGTACCCAGAATTCATTGCAAATCCATATACTGTGAGCTTCAAAAAAGTGTAACTTTAAGAAATTCGTTGTTTGCCCATGGGGTCCCGGGAACCGCGGGCGCCGTGGCGAAAATGAGAGGGAGGCGCACGAATAAATATATTTCTGTTCACCGAGGGTTCCCCCCAATAAATGCAACAAGTGAAGTAGTTTAAGTCGAATGACCAAGTCGGGAAAAGTAGTTTTTGTCGACGTGTTCGACTTCCGGTTTTGGAAAAGTGACTGGCCACCATCTTGGAGTGTTGCAATCTGGGAGAATTTAGATCTCGTTCAACCTTGGATTGGCTTGTCATCTTTGTCATCATCCTTGACCTTGCGCTGGTCGCTTCCTAAATGATCAGGCATTTCGAAAAATTGGGTATTTTAATGGCCAAACTGAACGATGACAACACAAAATTTTTCCAATATGGCTGCTGATAGGGTAATTCACAGGAACAATATTTCGACGTTTAGCAGACGAATTTTGTAAAAAGTATCAGTAGCTTTTCTTAAAACGCCCAATAATTTCCCTGGAGCCAATATCTGCATGTAGAATTGTTTTATCACACAAGATGCTGCCGATTCGATTCTTAAAGAGGGATGAATCTTGTTTTTTGCCCGGTTTTTGTCACAACGTTAAAAGAAACCATAGACAAGTTTCTCTCATTGCCGCTCCACTCCGCGGCGCCACTGTGCGTTCCACAGTAGCGCCGGGGAGTGGAGTGGCAAATAATGGAACCAGTCTAAAAGCAGACTGATTTTCAGTTCCGCCATCCGACACGAGATGTCGTCTGCGGCACAGCATTCCCAGAATTGAGACCTTTGGCAAGGAACTTCACCTCACTCCCACCATGATTGCAGGATTTGAATGATGGACGTCCCACATTTTACGTGGTGAGTTTTACCCCCGGGGGATCACTCCCCATAAAGTGTGTTGCACATCAGCGTTCCAAAAATTGCGGGTAAAGGGGTGTTTTTCGAGCCGCATCGGCGGGACCCGCGCTGGGTCAAATAAGCCCCCCTATTTCACCCATAACCCCGCAGAAAGCCCACGGGAATACATAAAAAGACAATTTCCCCCCGCCTTAAGCCCTCCCCTGCCTAGTGTGGTCCATGTGTCCTGCAAAAAAGCCCTTTAAAACGTCTCTCAAATGACCCAGCCATTAGGGGTGGGGATTGCAGAGTACCCAGCTTTAGGGGGTGGGGACTGAAAAGTACCCAGCCAAAAGGGGTGGGGATTCAAAATTGCTGTTACCAGCTGAAAGGGGCTTATGAAAAAAGTGGAGTACACTGATGTGCAACACACTTTATGGGGAGTGACCCCCCCGGGGTTTTACCTGTTGTGCGCACGCACGAAATCGTCAGAGTGAATTAGGGAGTAGGGTAACCGAGGAGCCGTAGGCCTAGACCGAGTCATGTCATGACTTGCACTTTTGAACACGACCTAGCTAGGCTAGCCTAGTTCAACATGGCCCATCTGTCATCATCAAGGCCTGTTATCATGCTACACAACCATGTGTTGTAAGGATACTAAGGCAGATGCAATTCGGATAAAGGGCGGCGCATGAGGTGCCCCCCCCCCCACTCTGAAGCACTCAGTGGCTATTCATAAAAGCTGGCAAATGCGTTTACTTCAGGTTATGCAGTACATTTACATTTGACCTCGCTGTACAAATCTTAAGTAAAAGCATTTGCTAACTTTTATAACTATACTAGCCAGCGACTTGGCCGTGCACGGAGGGTACCCCATGCGCCGGGGCGAACACTGCTATTTGTAGCTCAGATGTGACAGCTTGGTACTGTGCCACTAGTCAGAAGGTTTCATGTATCGTGGGGTCAGAGAAACACTAAAATAAACAACACAGGAAACTTCAGAGATACTGTACATGTAGTTTTAATTTTGTAATGTAACTCTTGATTTCCAGCTCATCCTCCACGAGCTATTTCTAAATGGTACTAAAGAGTAAAAGAATATTTACTGAGTAATAAATAAGCACAAGTGGGAAACTTTGCACAGCAGCAAAATAGCACATTTATATCTATGAATACCAACTCCTTATACATGATGTGAGAGGGATGAGTATTCTTTCACATAATTTGATTTAGATATTAGTTTCCTAATTTGATGATTACTGTGGAAACATAGTTTTTCAGATAGGCCTACATGTAATTCTAAAGCCTACCTGTATGTGGTAAAAGAGGAACAAGAAAATCTGCCCAACTATTAGCAGCTGATTAGGGCAAACTTAGTCCAAACTTAGAATCAGAAGTTCATCAACTGATTATAAAATGACAAAAGCGTGCAATGGGAAAATATTCATAATAATCCCCTGAGATATAAGTTTGTGATTTGTCTTTTCTGGAATTGGCACCCTGAGAATACCAGAGGTTCACAGCGCTCGTTCCCTTCATCACCTTATGCGTGGGCGGTGACGAAGGGTGCGAGCGCTATGAACCTCTGATATTCTCAGGGAATTGGTGTCCATTTGAATTAAGCATTGATGTGGAAAGGTAACTGCATTCGAGTTGAATTTTTGGCACCGTTTATCAAACTTTGCTTTTCAATTCAAAAACAAGAAAATTACATGATTGTATAAGTGCTTGGGAAAATTAAGCAGAAGAGTAGCATGTGGTAGTTCGAACCCCAAATACCGGATAATAAATCTAGGCAGACAGGTTTCGCCAGCGAGTAATAAGAAACTAAAGCCGATGCGGAATAAGTCTATGGTGAGTTTGACTTCGGGAATTTGACTCTATATCCCGCCACCACCAGAGTACACCTCATTTGCACCCTCTATAGATGGGACTTCTGTCGTTGCTATGCTTGGTATGTGGTTGATGATACCCTGCCACCGTGGCCGGTCCAGTCAGTATGGACGAACTTCCCAGGGTTGGACAGCAACTCATATGTATGTGCGCCGAAGAAATCACGTTGTGCCTTTAAGTTGAAGGTGAAAAGAAATAAATACAATGAAATCGACTTGTCCAACAAGTGAAGGGAATGCGGGTGATTAGCCGATTCATAATGGCTTTGAGACGTGTCAATGTAAAATTCATACCAACCTGAATAAGATTGGCCGGCAGGCGACCACATCTGTAGCCATCGTAGAATGCCAGAGCAGATGCAAACGCTGGTGTTGGAATGCCAAGTGTAACTGCTTGGGCGACGACTTCACGCCAGGCTCCCTGCAAGAGAAACACAAAGATCTTAGACTTGACAATTTCATGAAATTTTCTCCTCCAAGTTCATATTTCTGCCTGTATCATCAAAGTAGACATCACTTGGTATAAGGGTATTGGTCAGGTGTGACAGTTTGGTAGACGTCCTCGATCAAGGTATGGTTCAAACTGGAGCTAGCTGCGTTGTTTGTCAAGGCCTTTACTGACTTGACCACATCGGCACCAAGTCATACCTGGCACTTATGGATTGCTGTTTTGAAGAACTCATCAAAAGGAGAAGGTTGCTAAGATTTGGATTCTTGTCGAATGCTTCCTTGATACTCCCCAAGAAACGACTGAAAAGGGAAGATGAAAATGACATTTGGGTCAGGGTTTGTGCCCCATTCTCTCATTTTGTGCCCTTGATTGATAAATACAACTTGAAATGACACAAAATATGTTTCCCGTCATGCCACTGGAATATTGAGCTGTGATCCGAGCACCAAATATGGCATTATTAGCTCTATAGACAATACTGGGGGAATAATGTGCAGCAGGAGGAAACCAGAGTTCCAGAGAAAATCTGCAATGTCAAAGAAAGTTACCGGTACCCTCTCTATTACATGACTGGGGATCGAACCTGGAACCTCAGCAGTGACAGGCACTCATGTTTCCACTTCACCTCTCTGACAGCCCATGTCACTGAACAGAGTTTTCTAACTTTTCACCATTCCTGCCAAAAACAGTCCAATACATCAACACCCACAAACTTGGAAATAAATCTGTTGTTTTTTACCTTCTAATAATGCAGCCTCCTCTCCACATCAAGGCGATGGACCCATAGTTCAACTTCCAATTGAACTCCTTGGCTGCCTCACGCAGAATCATGAATCCTTGTGCATAGGAGATGATCTTGGACGCATACAGAGCCTGGAAGATTCAGGAAGTTTTGAGCCTGTTGATATTAAGAGCTTTAAATATGCCGATATCCCAAATTTAACTATCCAAGTTTCAGCTTGGGACAACTTGTTTCATGTTTTGCTCTCCTTTTCTCCAGTGCACTCTAGCAAAGAGATTTGCCCTCTCAGTCTGATTACATGAAGAAAATGTCACATTGGGGATCGAACCCTGCATCTCTGAGGGGAGAGGCACCAAAGTTCCACCACTCTGACATTAGTCTCTATGTTCAGCTCTTCTCAGGTTGGGATATAATACAAGGACTGTTTTCTGTCCTTGAATACTCTCACCTGTCTAATACTCTCAACAAAAGCCTTCTTATCACCGGTGTATTTAGTTTTGGCAGGACCCTCCAGGATTTTGCTGGCATTCACACGCTCTTCCTTTAGCGACGACAGACAACGTGCAAATACAGCTTCGGCTGAAGGAGAAGTCGACAATGTTGATAAAAATGGAGCACATTTTCCTTGTGTGCATAACTTATTGCATCTTCATATTTACCCCAATAATGATACTTGGAATTGAACTCAAGACTGCATGCATGGTGGAGGTAGTGCCAGACACGAGACCACAACAGTTCTTGAGTTGAAAGTGTAAACCTTTCGCCGGTATTGGACAAATGTACCGGGTAATGCAGGAGGAAACTGCCATCTCCACAGAAAACTTGCAATGTATTAGAGATTTGTATCGCTACCACAAAAGGAATTGATTCACTGGGTATTGATCCCATAACCTCAGGGATGATGGGCATTGATGTTTGCACTGTGCCACTTCTGACCCCCGGAGTGCTGTATGTACATGTATACTAAATACTGTAACTCACATATGAGGGTAGCAGGGACGCCATAATCCAGGGCAGTAATTGCCGTCCATTTGCCTGTTCCTTTCTGAAATCAACAAAGAATTGAAATACTATACAAAAGCAAATAAACTTCATATTTTGAAGCTCAAATTAGAGTTGAACCTTCCTCAGTGAATACCTCTGACACGAGAATACCAGTCAGTCCCAGAGGTGTCCTTAATAGAAAGGATTCACTCTGTTGCATGATTTACTTACAGGTCATCAGAAAATCGACTTGAATATGGGAAAAATCCATAACATAATCATCAATACTAATTTCCTGCCAGGAAATGTTCATGATGAAAAAAATTGTATTGCACCGAAGCGATAACACTTAGGGACTACGAAGTAAATAGCAAGGCTGTTATCAGACCATGAGGCACTAGAAGCAATCATCTCCTACCTGGCCGGCTGAATCACGAATCTTCTCAACTAGAGCAGCACCATCTGTGTCATTGTATTTCATAATAGCTGCCGAGATTTCGATCAGGAAAGAATCGAGTTCTGTTTTGTTCCACTCGTCGAACACCTGCAGAAGATGAAAACAAACAGTCATAATCAATTGTGTCCTGTAGTTTTGAGTTTCCCTCCCGGAGGATTTAATGAGCACTCCACATTTAATTACTAAATACTGTAACTCACAGTGCGCTACCCACTTGTCTTCCATTGCTCTTCTCCTATTTTGTTCGCTGGTCAGTGCTTTGCAACCCCTCTTTTCCCATTAGTAGACCCTTTTCCTTGGAGGACAGGGTTCCTCTTTTTTAGGCCTTTGTCTTCGTCCATGGTCTGTTTCTAAATTTTCGTTGGTCAGGTTTTGTAGGTGCTGTTCACCTAGGCTTTCTTTCTTTACTGTTGCCCCTTCATTTCTTATTATCTCTTTCTTCATTTCTTTTTCTAGGCCTAATTTTTTATCACTTCCTCATTCATTTGTTTAATATAAATTACTCTTACTATAGTCTTGGGGTATTGTACTGTTAGTATAATTATACTGTTAGTTTAATTCCTCCAAGCTACAATGTATATTATACACCCTTCCTTTCAGCCTATTCAAGCCTTACATTCACTAATTACTTTTCAGTTAGGTTGAGCAACCATTTTTTGGGGCTTGTATTCTTTCCTTAATTGCTGTCACGTCCTGTTTGGATGGGATACTTCTAATCTACATTTGGGTTTCAGCTCAGACTGTTCTAGAGTTTCGGATTGTAAAGTTCCAGCCTGAAGAAGACCCCGGTTGGGGTCGAAAATTCGCAAACACTCTGGAAATTGCCTTTTCATTTACCACATTTAATTGAATGAAGTTGAAGAAAAGAGATTGATTAATTGATTGGAAATATTAATGTACAGTGCATGGAAATTGCAGTGCTTGGAGAAGTCTTGCAATACTGCAGAGAGAGGTCAAAGTTTGACAGAAGTGATGAACCTGCCACAGTTTGTCATTATTTCACTGTACTGCAGAGAGCTGCTTTCTCTATAACGTGAAGAATAGGTCTGAATAGTGATCATAAAAAACCTCAGGTTGTCACTTTGACAACCCCCAGGGACTGCGCTACCCACTCGCCAAATGCTACTAACCCTCCAATTTGGCAAATTTTTGGAGGAATTGGCTAAAAAAATTGGCTAACTCTTACTCAGTATGTATAAACCTGAAACATGGCACCTTGAGTTCATATCCTCGGCATTTCTGACTGGAGAACTTATTATTTGGCTAACCCAAATCCCATTTGGCTAAGGTTTGGCGAAAAGATATTTTGAGCTAGCTCCAACCCTGCAACCTTGTGAAGGGGGACATTACCATAATAGTATGAAAATAACCAAGGTAAACTTCGCAGTTGCACCAAACAAGTTCAGAAAATTCAAGGATATGAAACTGGGACAAAGCCCAACATCCAGTTGAAAGAGACGTAGATAGGGTGGTCCAGGAGTTTCAGACACGTACATCACCCATTTCAGCATTGGTTAACCCTAGAGTCTCCCTCATGAGATGATATGCCTCACAGATAAGCTGCATATCACCGTATTCAATGCCGTTATGGACCATCTTTACGAAGTGACCAGCGCCATCTTCGCCGACCCAGTCACAACACGGCTCCTTTCCAACTTTGGCAGCTATGGATTGGAAGATAGGCTTGATGTGAGGCCTGGAAGCAGATGAGTAGTTGGTGTAAATTCACCAAAATGGTTACATATGCCCTATTTTACCCTTGTGACATAAAAAGGGTTTTCCTGTGTAGCATCACAAGGTTTTCACTACCGGTACATCCCTTCTCTGGAAACTGTAGGGGCCATAATTGGTATATTCTAAGCACTGCAGTAACAGGTCCTGAAGTGAACTCAGGGGGGTCCCTTACCATGCCCCTCCAGCGCCACCAGGCATCAAACTTGGTCCATATCTTGCTCCCTCCTCACCACCACTGACTCCTGATCCGACATACAAGAGGCCCTTGGCAGCCAGCTGCTTGCACCGCCTCTGAAAGATGCCAGTAAAACTCCACATGACTATCTCGGTCTTGGTGTGAATGATCCTTACTAACATTAGGGGGCAGAAAAGGACCAAAGTGTCTTTGGTGACGGCATTTGAAGTCAAACAGCACCTCTCCGAATGCGAGTCTTCTCAGACAAGGTTGCACGTATGCAAATTCTGCAGCCATTTTTACCTACGTATTTCCCCTATTTTGAATCATGGGCATCCTAGCAGAAGTGCTGTCTTAACATTTACATGATGACTATGTCTGAAATTTTCCATTATCGCAAATGATGTTAGGCTTACCTGCGTGTCGGTATACTCCGAATTGCCCCCATCAATGATGATGTCACCGGCTGCCAAAAGTGGGACCTGCAAAATAGACACAATCATCTTACACCATGTGTATGAGAGTTAGCATCTTGATGTGACAGACTTGACATTTTGTCAAGTTATACCATACAAAATACACCAAAATATTTGACAACTATATCCCAACCACATTTCTGTAGAACTGACTGACAGAGATATGTTTATTTCTGTCCAGCAGAAAAGTACAGTGGTTTACAGTTGCACTTCTTCAACTCAATAAAGATCTACTGGTAATAAAGCAGATTATTGTCCAGGAGAGGTTACAAGCTTCAATGGGTACCAGATGTGTCAACTGAATGGGCAGCTGACACACCTGTACAAGAAGAGTAATCTGATTCTGAAGCAATGATGATTTAACCCATGTGTGGTGTGTGGATATCCAAAAAACAGCACAAAAACGACACACAGTACACAATAAATCGGAAAGTCGTCTCCGAATATTTCGCAAATTTTCGTCCCCAATCGGGGTCTTCCTCAGGCGCTATGTAGAAGAGATCATTCACCTCTGGGATCTCTTCTACATAGCGCCTGCGTAAGACCCCGATTGGGGTCGAAAATTTGCGCACTATTCGGAGACGACTTTCTGATTTATTGTGTGGTGTGTGGAGATACAAAGACACTGTAATTGAGCGACCTCAAACTTACCAGTTTGTCAATGAAAGCATCAACTGGTGCACCAGCTTTGACAAGAAGCATCACTTTTCTCGGTTTCTTCAACTTCTTCACCATCTCCTCCATGGAGTGTGCCCCAATGATCTTCGTACCCTTGGCTTCATTTGCGAGGAAATCGTCCACTTTTTGCGTGGTCCTATTGAATGCACAGACCTGGTTGGAGAAGAAACAATTCCACATTATCATCAAGGGTCTGCAAGTCTCGTATTTTAGCATAGGCCTATCCATGTTACCAATACAAAGTGACATGATGGAATCATCTGTACCCGGCAACTCTCAGATTCCTGGTTCGATCCCCTGTCGGCCCATTCTTCATCTGATAGAGGGCAACTCACTTTGACAGTTAAGTTTTCTCTGGGCACTCCGGTTTCCTCCTACTATAGATTATTTGCCCATTGTCTAGTGACCTATAGTTACCTTAAATCCGTGATCATTCATGTTGAGGATGATATTCTGGCCCATGACGGCCAGGCCGATCAAAGCGATGTCTGCTCTGAAAAAAATTGTGGAGATGGGAAAAATATTGTAGAGATGGGGGAAGGAGGGGGGGGGGGGTTTCGCGTGGCACTACATCAAACGCTTATTCCCACATTGGCTGTTATTCATGAAGATAAGAGCTTTAGTGGTTTTATTAATATGGTACTGCTTCTATGTTTACAATGTGATTTCACATATAATTGACCTGGTTCCATTTTTTATTTCAATGACAGAGAGTTCAATTTTTTTCCTGAATTCTTCTTCATGAATTATTTAATTACAGTCAGTGATTGCAACACAACTTTGAAAACAGTTGGACGGTTTGGCCCACTCTTCAGTGCAGGGTTTCCCCGGTAATCCGGTTTCCTCCTGCTGTTGGGGCCTAGAGTAGGCCTAGGCTATATTAACATTTAAGGCCTAGGCCTAATTTTTGGTGTGTGCTCAGCTCTCTGATTCAACATCTGAATAAGAGCCAATATGGTCCTGGGTGGACGGTCAGTGTGGGGTGTTCCCAGATCCGCAATGCAATTTCTTGCAAGTCATCGCCGATCATGTACTGCATGAACTTTTTAGCATGTTTTGTATTGACATAGCGTCTAGACGACACAGCACAGGCCAGGGGCTGAGGCAAAAATTGGCAACTATGGTGACAACTTTTACGCCGACATAGTCAAAAACTAACGACCAATTTTTCACAGAACAATCACACAGTGCTAAGTCTACTATCAAGCATGATTTGGATGCATGACAAGTAACAGGATCGCCGCAAACAGTGGGAAAATTGAGGAGGAATTTCTGATCATAAACTTACTGTTCTGCCATTTCTAGTCTCGCGCACAACTACCGTCACGCCCAACAGATTCTCCATTGAGGTACGCCGTTGCCGTGTGCGAGAGTTGGTTTCAGATGGTTATGTAGTTGACAGTGTATTCTGTGTATATTGTATTCAACTTGTACATAGATACAGGTCTTGTTTGTGCGTCTTGCTTGGAATGGACTTGTCCTCAAAGGCCTTTGAGTGCTTTTGGCTGGCGGAGCCCTGGACGAACTTGATATCACAAAAGTACACATGAATGAAAGTGGCTTTATTCAAATATTCTGAAAGTGTGTTTAGAAACAAGTTGAAAAATAGATGTGTCTTGGTTGTCTGGTTGTGACATGGATGACTGTCTCCAATTAGGTGAGGTCACTGAGTATCACTGTCCCAAGAGATGGGGGTGGGGTGGGGTGGG
>NMRB01000161.1:233453-248512 GCA_002633025.1 Notospermus geniculatus
GGGGGGGGGGCAGTGATTGCGTGCCCCCATCATGCAGTGAAAACCATTTTTTTCCTTGATTTTGAGTGTTTTCATAACGCATAGTAGTAGCGTATTTTGGTTGACGTTAAAACTGACTTATCCAAAACCCAGGATCCGCCCCTGTGGTCCATTGTTGAACCAAGTCATACCAAATATGCTAAGCCCAGAGCGTCTTGGACAAAACATCACATCCTGAGGAGCAACTCGTCCTGACATCCTGTTTTGCTGGTAGCATCTTCATCAGATTTGGTCTGTTTGCACTGAGCCATCTGCGGATCCATTCTCGGCCTTCAGTAGTCGCCAAATGGCCTGAAGTTTCCACTTCTTTACTTGATTCCTCAAAGTTGACCTTTGATGTTCCCTCATTTTTGATTGCTCTCCTTGAAACCAAACAAACCTTTCAAGATTTTGCATTCAGCGAGTTGCCGTGGGTCATTTGGAATGAGGAAGGCCCCATTTTCACCCATGTAGATATATCTGAAAACAGGTTAAAGAACGAGCCAACTTTGAAATAGTTTCTACAATCTCAAATGTATGAGCCGCACTGCTTTTCGTAAAGTCATAATCAAGCATTTCTGTGAATAAAATCTCTTATATTTTTACTGATGGAAAGGATACGGTAGACGCAGCACGGTGACCATCCCCTGTGGTAACCGGATTGGTTCATCGTTGCCGGGATAGAACGTAGGGCTTGGTGGAGGGTTAGGCCGGACCTGAGGGTTCACTGTCACCTGCATGGGACCCTCAGGGGCAGCCACAAATACTCGCATCAGCTGAGCCATGAAGCCCTTTGAACTGCACTGGCAGGGAAAGTAAAGTGGCATGTCTGAGGACAGCAGCTTGTTGGCACTCTCCTGTAAAAGAAGCAAGGTGTTGGACATTGTGGCGATCCTCGCACTTGGCATCAATCGCCAGCACGAAGGGGCAGCATGCCTTAACCACTAGGCCAAATCCCCATCTTCAGACAAGTTGAGAGTACAAAGTAGCGACTTGACCAGGTATCGAATCCACCGACAGCCTGTTGGTCACGAGTTTGACATTCTTACCATTACATCACCAAACTTGGCTATCATGTTCCACCATGTGTCGTGTACCTACCTTCAGTGAGGAGCCACTGTTTGACTTGATAATCTTCTCTGGTGCAGACATGAAGAACCTGTGACCTCGTGGACATTCGTACTCAATACCGATGAAAACCTTCAGGCTCATCTCACCCGATTCTAAAAGAGGAAGAGTTCTTGATTAGCAACAACAAAATCATGTATTCCAGAATTTGGTTGGTTTAGGTCAATAACACTGACCAGCATCAACCAATCATGAAGCCCAGTGCCATAATTCACTTTTACAGTATTATATTTCAGTCCAGACACCAAGTCCAAGTCCAAATCCAGAGGCAAATTGGGGATGGAAGGGACTAACAGGGAGAAAATCAACCAAAGTCATTGCTTGTCCAATACTTTTCATACCTTTGTGACCTTTCTTGCCCTTCGATTTCTTCGACTCAGATACAGCTGGCCATTTCTCTCTGTCCACTTTCAGGTGCACGTCCCAAGGGAGGAGAAAATTAGAACCATGGAGGAAACCAGGTTGATCAAGGCCTGAAAGACACCAACTGAGATTTGAGAAAAACATGATAATGTTGGTGCTCAGTAACCAGAGGAAAGGTAAGTTGCGTTTAAGTAGTAAACTGGGCCCATATTCATAAAACCTTGCTAGCTTAGTTAGCTGCTAGTTGTGTACATTGGCCTGTACAAACTAGGCACTTTAGCAGGCAACTAAGCCTAGCAAGGTTTTATGAATATGGGCCCAGGTTGTTTGTGATGTTGATCTACAGTATGTGTGTGCATGGCAATGATTCCTTGAAGTTTTTAGACCGAGGCACTCAGTCTCTGTAATACGCATGCACGAACTACGCAGCATTAGAGAATGAGACCAACGTTGACAATTTTTGTTACGAGAATACTGACCCAGCTGGTACCAACGCTGATTGGTCAATTCTGAATCCGGATGTGACAGCCATGCTGATTGGCCATATCAGGGGCCACATGATTGCAAAATAACAGCGCTCTATTGCAAGATCACGTGACTAACGCCAGCTGTGCGCAAAGCAGCATCACACAAGTTTTAGACGCTGCAGCCAGACCCTCGGTGGGAGACCGAGGGTCTGGCTGTGCGAGACTATGAAGTTTTGTACCTTGTGCATGTGAGTAGGATGTGTATCGCCCAAGTACCACGAGAGACCAGGATGGGAACTTCGGTAGTAGGCCTGATGGACTCAGTGTACTGATCATCCCAGGGTTGTACTCTGTTGTTGAAATCTGACGTAGTGGGTGGCGCTCTGAAACTATAGACAACCAGACTGCAATTACAAGAATATGAATCTTCAACTTTTAATCATGAATGTGAGGTATCTGTAGTTAGTTTTGATGTGTTCACTTCCTAGGTGCATGTACTAGGAAAAATTCAAGCTTGGCCTACCAATAAGAATGTTAATTGGAGCAGTCAATCCCACTAATATTGCCAAAAGATGGCTGCAAAGTTCTAGCGGACCGGTACAAAAGAACATTCTCCTGATTGGTGCTCAATCAATCATGAATGGGTCCATTAGGCATTGAATTGTGCCGTAATGACATCGATTGATCAACTGACTGACAGCTCCTATTGGAACGGAAATGCGTAAGAAAGTGCTTACAGGATATCAGTTCAGCATGATGGCGAACCATTCTCAGGTTCAATAATAACAAAATGGCAGAGATCCTTACTTGTCTGTGTGTGCGGTGTGTCATCCAACACAGGTGCCTCGTCATCCAACACAGATTCGGCAGTCTCCTCAGTCTCGTTTTCATGATCAGCGTCACCGTCGTCCTCCACTTCATTTTCTCCGTCCTCGTGATCGGGATCGCTCGATGACTGACGGTTCTCATTTGGTGCGGCATCTGCCACACTCTTATCACTGCGGCCGCTCTGCCCTCCGTGGGGGCCGTAAAGGTCACTACCTCCTGACTGGCCTACGAAATTGAATGGGAAAAAGCTGAGCATCTAGACAAACACCACATCAGGTGCTTGAGAATAAATAACAGCCGATTGTTGTGGCTTCACTTTCCATTGGCGAAGGTTCCATAACATAAAGTACACATAACCAGCTAACTTCACACATGAGCACAACAGCTAGCAAAATGGCACCGATGTGAAAAGTGAAACTTACCTAAACTGAGCGCCAGACTTAAATTGGACATATGTGCCGTCACATCTAGTTTTGTAGAATCCTTTCTTGACACGGGTGATTTTGTCACATCACGACTAGCCTCGATTTTTCCCGCCTTGATGTTCGATGTGCTCGGCTTGAAGACAGGGAGTTCTAAACTTTCAAACTTGTTACAACAGGTTTGCTCGAGGTTATGATAGAATTCATAATTAGCTGTCTGAAAAGGAAATGAGTTCATTGTGTGTTGGAATTTGTAAATCACTTGTCACTGGTCTTGTCACTCAGGCGCGGATCCAAGGGGGGGGCACACCCGGCCCGTGCCCCCTCTATTTTGTGGAAAATCTTTAAAATTGACCGGGAAATTTTGAAATTTTGAAAAGATGTTAAAATTTGACCGAGGTTTTCCACGATGTGCGCTGGCTGTGCCCCTCTTTCCCATGATTGTGGATCTGCCCCTGTCACTAGTATATTTACCAGTACTTCAATTCATGTACCGTACATAATTCTGTCAATGTCGTCTTTCGAACTGGTAATGCTGTGTTTAGTGTTCAGTTCTGAACTGCAGCAGCAACCCACTCATCAAGAGAATGGACTTACCCTGTGGTCAAATGGATCATCCCTCTCTGCTTGCTTCCTGCCACAGTTGCAAACCGACTTCATTTTGATTTTACTGGAGTGGGCCATGACGGGGATGTTATCATCTGGGTCTGCTTCAGATAATTTGTGGAGCTAGAATAACATGTTGATTGTAATGACGATATTAAACTTTAACTCAGTACACTAGGCCTAGACATAGAGTAAAACCTCTCCGTCAAGGACACCTTTTTGGGCGACTCCCGTTGAGATGTCCTGATTACAGAGATAAAAGTTTTGGACTAACTTTGATGTCCTTAATAGAGAGGTGTCCTCCTCGCAGAGGTGTCTGCTAGGTAGATTCTGCTATAGTTGAATAAGTCAGTTGTCTACGTACCTCATTCAGACAAGGATTCCCAGTCAGACTAACAGCTTCACACTGCCGGCGGCCATTTTTCCAAATTCGTTCACATGCCTCGTCGAGTTGAATGAGATACTTATCACAGGCCGGTCCACGAGCACTCTGTAGGAAGACGCGCCGAGCCTGGGCCAGTTTGTTCAGGTGGTAACTCTCGGGATAGTACTGAGGTAGGCCCTCCTGGTAGGCCCCCTCAGCGGGCGATAGCACCTTGTGACAACGACTGGAAGTAAAAGAATCATATACCGGTACTGTACATATCTTTGATTTTACCGACTGCCATAATTGTGTCCATAGAGCAGTTTGGTGACTATGTCACAATGTGCTGAAGTAGTTTCAACTCTTGTCAAAGAGGAGTCTATTCACATGCAAGTCAGGTAGGCCTACTGCTATTACTTTCAGGTTTGAATTCCGAATTGTGCTTTTGAAAACAAACCTTTCAGAAAATCTTGTATTGATTTCTAGCAGAGACTTCAGCGTGTTGAAGCTAGCCCTGGCAGGGCCTTCCTTCAGGTCTGAGAAAAAGAATGCGTGGAGCTTACTGCTGATCTGGAACCAGGTTTCTACTGTTGGTAACTGAAATATGACAAGGATTACTGAAAACTTAGGGCATTATTTATACTTCTACAACAGAGAAAGTTGGGCAAATCTAATGGGTACCATACTTATTAGTAATATTACGTATCCCTTCCTCACCTCAAACAAGGCTGACACAGGGTTCCTCCCCACGTTGTCATCAAATCCTTTTGTCAGCGCCAACTCGATATGCTGCCAGAGGAAATCAGTCAAGCTGTGTTCGACGGCTTGTTTCATGGACGTGGTCGACCGATTCGAATCAAGACTCAGCGACCCCTGAACGCTTCGCCGTGTTGTCTGGTAGCTTCGGATGCGAGGCATCTCTGTAAAGACGGAAAGGCCTGTAAAATCTCCTATTATTTTGGCGAGTTTTGCTTGATTTTCCTTATCTTAAAATGTTGATTCCATGTGCCTCAACCTGGCTAATTTGTTGGCTCTTTAGGTAATATGTGAGGTGGTCCAGGAAAACCCGTTGGATGTCGCATTTCAGGAAAGTGTTAACGGCCTTAGTGAATCCACACATTTCAATAGCTGAAATGTACTACGTAACAGGTAAACAGTGGCAAATCAATGCACAGGCAATCTCGACAGCCCTTGTTGATCATTCAGCGACTTCTGACGGGTTTTCCTAGACCACCACACATATTGGGCGATTTGCATGCAAAGTAGGAGGAAACTGGACCACCCAGAAGGAAACTTACATGTATGCTTCTCTACCACATGAGTACCAGGCCTGAACCGGGCACCTCAGAGGTGACAGACACGAGATGCACGACTGTCTGACAACCCTCACTTGATTCTGATTCTTAGGAGGGTGACAGAGCTGACATGAAAAGCATCTAAGGGCAATGTTGCGATTTCCCCTGAATGGATGGACTGATCATCTTACCCGACTCCTTGTTGCTATGGCACATATTTCTCAGATGGTTAAGATAGAAACTGACATGATCATCAATCTCAGGCTTCGATGTGTGGATGTAGACAAACTCCTCGTTGGCTGGCACTGCGAAGAGCGAGTTGTTGCTGTTAAAATGAACACTTTTATGTTAACACTCTGAAAAATTTGTCTGAAATTGCTAACATTCCTCAGAAGCAATCAAATGGCAAACAACCTGAAAGATTCCTTGCTTGTAAGGGGAGCACGGGTAATGTGTACAAGAAACATCAACTTTTTGTGGGAGAAAGACCTGTAAGAAAAGACAGATTTCTGTCTTTAAATACTCGGACATTAAAAAGGTTCAACTCATTCCAGATATTTGCCCACCTAATGTTTGTGATCACGCGCGATTTTCTAAGAATCCTGTAGATTTGGTCCTCAACAGCGTGTTGAAGCTTCTTGATAGCACTGGCAGGCGACTTCTGTAAAAGATGGACAGATAATTTTGTGGGTAGAGGGTACTTTTTATCAAGGCCTGTTGCCTGTTTTTTTTATAAATCTGATAATCACTTTTCAGGATGACACCTAATGCTACCCCTTGAAAAACAATCACACTGCTATTAGAGGTGATCACTCACCATCGTTTTTGAGCGTGTGACTTCAATACTGTCACCAGAGCCATTGTTCGCTCCAGCAAACTCAAGGTTGTGGTTCTCAAAGATGAAAAGGACACGTGGACTACAAGGTCTACCCGCAATCATCCACTCCTTGGAGATGGGGAAGATCTTGAGCTGGTCTGTGACTGAAGGTTGTAATTTAACCCTAGAAGAAAATGAAGAGAATAATGATGCAGTCTAGCCCTCAGTTTATTTAAGACATCTGGCTCTGACAGTGTTGCCTAGCAACACATCAACCTTAATGGAAAGTTTCATTGTTGTACCACTTCTTCCTTGCTGCATACCTTATCGTATCCAATGTCCTAAATAGCCTGACATAGGAGATATCAAAAGAGGACCCTGGCTGGGACAACTGAAAAGGAAAACTTAAAGAATTGACTCAAGCAAAGAATCATTCAGTAACGTTGGGCAGTGATGTAGAAGTACAACCTGTGATCTTGTAAACACAGCACAGAATTCCAAATTGCCTGGATTAAACTTTAATGCTTAGTCATCAGAGTGTTATTCCATTCCTTTTGGTCTCTGAATTCATTCTACTGAGATAAACCAGTACTGCAGCTACTCACCAAGATGATGTGCGAGACTGAGAAGATGAAAAGTAAAGCCTTGGCATACCGATGGTCTTGTTCATACCAGACCCGGTGGTTACCCTGCAAAGAACATCCACCTCATTTACTTCTGGGATCTCTAATAGAAAGAAAGTGCCCGAGGAAGATCCGGTTAGGGTTGAAAATGTGCAAATTTCGGACACGACTTTATACGTATTTTATTATTTTAGCAAAGAACATCATGATGTTATTCCATGAGAAAATGATCATATTTTAGCCATCTACGTTGTTTTATTTCAAAATTCTAATATGAATAATAATGAATTCAAATAATAAAATGGTGGAGATCCTGTGAACACAAGAATTTACCTCTTCCTCAATGTCTTCTTCTGCCTTTTTACACAGTTCTGCCAGGGTTGAGGCATCATACGATGATATCATATGCAGGTATACAACATGCTTCTTGCTATCATAGTAACCTTCTATCGGAAACTGGCTGTGGCTGCTTCGTTGGTTTCCATTGGTATCCTGACATGTGTTCTGGAAAGACAACGAAATATGCAATTAGTTCATACATGGAGGTATAAAATAAGTACCTCCATGGTTGATACCGGTACTGGTACATCTGTTCAAATCATATTCAAAATCTGAAGGAAATGTACTCACAGCAAACATGTCCATGTTGAATATCGGATTAAGCGTGGAGGCCTTGGACCGGGAATGACTCAAGGCGGATTTTCCGACAACTGAAACCACACAAACTTTCTCATCTTTGTCCTTGATGAACCTGTAATGATATGGTGAAGGAAATTAATGAATATATCCAGTGTGTAAATAAATCTACTATCAGCTTGCAACTATGTATAGGCCTAAAAGAAGACTACAATTACATGACCGCAAGTAGGCCCTATGTCTTCCATCATCAAAGCTCAATTATGATTCATTACGGCAGTTTTGAAATTTCACTGTAGAAAAAATTAGCCTGAGAATGAGGAGCCAAGAGTGTGCATGCATGGAGGTGAGAACATCACATGGTTGGAGGCAGACGAAAGTTTGTCTTTTGTCATACCCAGATCAATGTCTGAACATGGCCCCCCTCCCCCATCACATACACACGCCACAACTGTGACTGCTGTGACTTAGGCCATGTAAAAAAAATAATTGGTTAGCATCCCCTCCCGCCATGGAAATCACCCCCCTCCTCAAAAATTTTTTTATTTTTTATTTTCAAAAAAACCTTTCAAAAACTGCCAAAAGAGTGATAAAATTGTAGGCTGGGATGCTTAAATAAAACAACACAGTTTTAAAGGATAGAAAGTAGTTTTTCTTTCAATTCACACCTAACATTATTTGAAATTTCCCTCAGGTTGCCATGATTAGCATGGTAACATGCATCCCAAACTCAATAAAAAATAAAATAAAAACCTCCCGCCCTCCTCAGAAAATTAAGAGTGGAAGGATGCTAACCAACTATTTTTTTTTACATGGCCTTACCGAATTCAAAAGTGAAAGTAGGCCAAGGTACCGTACAAGTGTTCATAGCAACCACACAATGCACCTACAAGTACATGATCAACTTCCAATGCATGGAGTCATGTTTCAGTTTGTCATGATGTGTGTGTATTGTAGGCCTAGGCCTACATCATGACATGTCATGTACAGTACAGACTATCAGCATGATCAGCAGTCTACAGTACACATGATGATGTACAGTACATAGCATAGGCCTTGGCTTGGTATTTCTCCAACATGTCCAATATGCTGGATCATGTTGACTTTATTTTGAGTTCAATATCGAGATAGAAGGTGGCCCCGTAGGCACCCACTAGGCCTATATAACGCAAAGAAGAAGAGAAGAAGTAGGATAAAAGGGACTTAATCTGCTAAAGTCGGAAGCAAAAATTTCTCTGGCAAGGGGGCTGCCATGTTGGCGTTGTGGTCGTCGTGATGCGGCGAAGACAGAACCAGTGTCGATGCAGACGTCGTGTTGAGCTCCAACCAAATGCGAGTTTGTATCAAGTTTTCTTGCTGATCTTGGAGTATTTTCACGTTTCTACAATATTCAGTCTTTCCATCTCAGACTAGAGATCGCAGCTACATAAATTACTCAACCGTAGGCCGATTAACCATTAACCTTAGGCCAATGACTGAGCGGTGTAATAGGCCAAGGCCTGTGCAGTGTGTGGTAATGTATTGCCGATACAGTGTATCCATCTATCGAGCAGATGGTCACATGACCATCCCGGGGTGACCATGTACACGTGCCGCGCTGTCGTCTGCTCTGGTCAGGTCATGACAGTTTAGGGCTTCACAAAAATGTGATTTCTTTGTGGTGAAATTCTGTAAAAAGTCAAAGAAAAATCATGGAGTGGAGAGGGACAGGAGGGTGTGTCAAATAGGCCCGCTACCAGTTCCGGTTGTAACCGCCAGAAGAATTCTTTGAGACAGAAAACATACGAATAGGCAGCCAACTCCTCCCTTGGAGCCCTTGCAGAAGTTGACGAGGGTGCGTGTACCATTGTATTCGTTGCCCTCCCCCCCCTCCGTGAGTTTTGCAATGGACAGACAGATCTATTCAGAGAAATAGCCTCGTCCTCCTCTGTAGTGTAGGCCTATCTGCTATCATCGGCGGCTAGTCCTCGGTTAGGGTCTAGGGGTGACATGGGACGAGGCCATGTCCTATAGGCCTACATGTATTTTCTTTTCTTTTCAAATTCTTTTAGGAGTTGCACTGTTCCCCATGTCCATGGGCTAAGCCTAAGGTCATGAATGCTAGGCCTGAGTCTATAGGCCTATGTGTCATCTTGTTCCTAAATAATAAAGAGCCTCTTATTATCGGAGTATCCCTGACCTGATTTTGGAGAAACCAGTCTAAATTTTTGGAAATTCAAAACATGTCTAAATCTTTTTCATGATTCTTATAGGTTAAAGTGGCGATAAAATGGGGAAGTCATCCAAAGATAAACGAGATGTCTATTATCGGTTGGCGAAGGAGGAAGGATGGAGAGCAAGGAGTGCCTTTAAACTGTTACAAATTGATGAGGAGTTTCACGTATTTAAAGGTAACATGGTAATAGCCCGAGCCAAGTACAGCATCATTTAATTCTGCTGATTAACATTTGTGTATTTTATACTTTGAATTGCTCTTTATCTTTCATGCAGATGTGAAGAAAGTAGTTGATCTTTGTGCTGCGCCGGGAAGCTGGAGTCAGGTTTTATCCAGAAAACTAAGGTAATGTATGTAGAGAATAACGTACCGGTATTGTAACGGTATTGTAATGTAAGGTTTTCCAGTACCTCACATTATTACCCCAGTCTCTCCTGTAACTGTTCTGGGGAACTCAATGGAGCTGCTCATCATTCAGCGCATCACTTGATCCTTTCAGACCAGTTGAGAGTACAGTGTGGTGTCTTGGTAATGAGTCTGCCACTCTAATGATTGCCCCACTGTGCAGTCTCCCTCTTTTGCATATACTCTAAACTTAAAAGTGGCATCTGTCTTCAGGGGTGATGATGGTAAGAAGGAAGCAAAGATTGTGGCAGTTGATATTCAGGCCATGGCACCGATTCCTGGTGTTATAACGATACAGGGTGACATCACAAAGGTAAGCTCCTGAATCCTGAGGTAGAATTACAGTGGAAAGAACCTCCCTTGGCAGACACCTCCACCCTCCGACCAACCTCCTTGCGCATCAACATACATTACCGGTAGTGTAGTCCTCATTGACCACCCATTTTCTTTTCAGGTCTCCACAGCTCAACAGATCATTGGCCACTTTGATGGTGATCAGGCTGACTTGGTTGTCTGTGATGGAGCCCCTGATGGTAGGTCTTCAACTTCAGAAGTAGTGTACGGTATATATAGTGAGATGTCAATAGCTGCGTTCACACTGGGCTTTTAAAATGGTTTGAAAACGTTTTAAGAGATGTTAAAACGGTTTAGGGTGCCACACTAGAGCCCTCTTAAAACGGTTTGAAAGCGTTTTAACGAAAAAGGTTCCAGAAGTGGTTTCAAAACGACTCGACGTCATTCGGGCGCGACAACCGTTTTGAAAACGCTTTGGTGACTGTAGTGTGGCACAGTCGTTTTTGGTCGAAAGCGTTTTCCGTAAAACGTTTTACGGAAAATGCTTTCAAGTCGGTTTCAGTGTGAACGCAGCTAAAGACTCAGAGTCTCCTCAATAGGGTGGTTCTGCAGTATTCTTGTGCTCAACAAAGCACACCATACCGACTGCGTATTTCACATCCCTCCTTTCAATTTTCATATTTCGTTGTTTTTTCCAGTCACAGGTCTGCATGACATCGATGAGTACATACAAGCTCAACTACTACTTGCTGTGAGTAAATGAAAGACAAGTTTCTGGTGTGAACCTCCGATATTTCTTAACACCTCAAGTTAGTCCAAAATGAACATTGAGATTTGAGGAACATTTCATGTTTATCTCGTTCCAGGCTCTAAATATAACCACTCATGTACTGAAGCCAGGTGGGACATTCGTGGCCAAGGTGAGTTAATATGCTGCAGTTGAGAGTTTTCTCGTGCAAGTTCAGGGTCTCCGCCAGAAATTTTTTTGAGGGTACTTATTTCTTCACAATCAGCAAAAATCCCATGAAATTAAAGAAAATGGCCCTTTTTTGTTCCTGTTGTGGGTACTAGCATAGTACCGTTAGTACCCTCCAGATACCAGTAGTTAAGTTTTCTAAATCTTTCAACAATTTGCGGTCTTATTTCATGCAGATATTTCGAGGAAAGGACGTCACTCTTCTATACTCACAACTGAAGATTTTTTTCCCATATGTTACCATTGCTAAGCCAAGAAGTAGTCGTAATTCAAGTATTGGTAAGTTGAGTGGAACTTTTTGACTACAGTTCAGTACCAAGTTGGTCACTGCAATTAACTTTGATCTCTGTACACAGGACACCTAAGGCTAAGAATCCATTCACGCGATTTTCTTGCCGCAGACGCTCGAAAGCATTGTTTGTTTCCACCGCGTTGGTCCTGGACAAAGGATGCGACATCGCGCGGCACGAAAATCGCGTGAATGGATTCTTAGGCTTACAGTTAGGAACAGCATTAGTCCTAACTTGGTAGGTGTCCTTCATAAATGTACAGCAATTTCTACTCTGTCATGACATACCCGTACATTTCTTCCCTCATGAAGTGTTGCTCTTGCCACTTTGTATATTTCAACATCGAGTACTGTCTTAACTGTTAATTCTTTCTTTCTACTGATATTTCAGAGTCTTTTGTCGTTTGCCAGAATTACTCGCCTCCAGAGGGTTACATCCCAAATATGTCAAATCCTCTCCTGGACAATCACTATGGTAATACTGGACAATTGCAATAGCGTATTCAGATGTTGAAAGTTGTATAATATAATACGTGGAGTGCATTTTGCCGTGCACTGGCATCATCAGGGCAGTGTTTGCTGATGTATATGTATATGCATATCTAGGCCCAAGTTGTGCCGCAGTCCATGGTTCAGTGCAGCTCATCGACATGAGATGGTCAAACTCAGGCTTCCACAGCAGGGTTTTTACATTTCTCCTCTTCATCCACTAGTGTATAAAGAGGAGTGACACCAAAGCCCTGCTGTTGGAGAATGGACCAACCTGCTCTTCATGATGATGACACCAGACAGGTAACAGACAAAACATAAGTGATGTTTTCCGGTTAACTGGTTTGATTTTTGAATATTTTTTTTTGGGAAATTTCAGATGTTGATTTCAATCAGCTGGAAGGACCTAATCGTGTGATTGTGCCATTCTTGGCATGTGGAGATTTGAGTGCATTTGATTCTGATAAAACCTATCCCCTTCAGGTGAGTCACCATTTATTATGTCGGTGCAGTGGCGGATCCAAGGCCCNCTGAGCAGCAAAATTTTGGAAGGCATATAATCAGACCCTTGATTTTCAGTAAAAAGAAAGTTCAATTTGGCCTGCCTAGGTGCCAGGAAATCGTGTTTCCGGCACTTTTACCCCCAAATTTTCGGGGCTTCGCGGGAATGGGGTTTTTGCCCATTCCATGCCCCCCGTTCAGCAACTCCTGGATCTAGTGCCACTGTCTGTGGAAACTTCCTTTGACTGTTGCAAGATACCAGATGCTTTCAGGGCGAACACTGGCTGGTGGCGCCACCCCATGACAGAGGAACAAACCATAATGCTGAATGACTAGTTTGCTTTTAATAGCATACAGGGTATTGGATGTATAGATATGATCTCTCTTCCATTTATTTTGCAGCTGAGCAGTGATAAGGAATACACTTACCATGCACCAAATCAGATGCCTATCAATCCCCCTTACAAAGAAGCTTGCGAACTCAAGCGGACAGATCAGTTGGCAAAACCAGTACAAGTCCAGTCAAGTGTTGAAAGTCAGAAAGATTCCAATGAAGCAAGTCTCGGAGCCTGTGGTGGTGCAATTGACAGTGATATAGCTGCAGCAATGGATAATTTAGAAATGAATAGTGGACAATGTTAGTCTGTAATAAATGTAAAACTTTTTTTGTTGAACTTCAGTATCGGTTCACTTTTCTCATGAATGTCTACTTTTCGTAATTTGATGCGGTTGTTTTTTTGGTGCAGCTGAGACACCTCCACCTGCCATCCATTTGAAGTCTGATCATTCAGCAGTTTTATGTCACAGTAAGGTCGAGGTAGAGAGTGCGATCTCCGATAAAACATCCTCCTATCCCTGTCAGGTGTCGTCATTTATTATGTCGCTGGAAACTTCTGTTGACTGACTGTTGTTGGCCTACCAGACGCACTCAGGGCGGCCGCCGGCTGGTGGCGCCGTCCCGTGATGACGAAAAAAACCAATGCATAGATTCAGAGGTTCATCATCATCAGTCGGAGGTAAATCCTGTTGACTGTAATCTGATTACATGATTAAATCATGTTCTTGGCGTTCGCTTCCTTCGTCACCGCCGCCGTAAGCCTAAACTGTCCTCAACCAATTGAAGCGTGTCATTATTGCCTTTGCCTTTGGTCCCGCGTAGTGCACAATTTGACCCAGTTGTGAGCATTGTGACTTTGGCAGCAATTTGTCTGGGCCTATGCAGCCCTCAATAAAAGGCCCGATTTTCATTATCATTCTCCGATCGTCTCGGTTGACGTATGGTTTTCATTTACATATAAATCTCGATCAAATGTCTTCTGTCTGCGCTATGCACGTTTTGTGAATCGCAATCGTCAAGTTTTCGTGCTTGGCTCGACTTGACTCGGAGCCATACATTGAATTTGGAACAGTCAAGAGACGTCCTCGTGGGAAGCATCACTGATCAGCGCAAGGTGTAAAAGGCCGCATTTTTGTCGTTTTCTTTAGACGAGAAGGTGAGTGACGGCAGTGTTTATCGTCGGGTTTATAGGCGGGAGGGGAAATGTCAACTCGTCTGTCATCATTTGTATTGCCTGTAACTAAATAACTCATCCTGAGAACATCAGGGGTTGTTCGCGCTCGCTCCCTTCGTCGCCGCACACAAACCCCTGCAGGAGGACATTCGAAGGGAGCGAGCGCTAACAACCCCAGATGTTCAGGATGAAATGACTAGACGCCCACTTCGGTTCGCACGGTCAACTTCTTGCTTCTCTCATTCATCAATTTTCGGCTGCAGCTCTGGAGCTGAACCCTGTGACTTGGAGCCTATTCCTCCTATTTGCCAACGCCTGTTCAATTCGCTCTGCCACGCCCGGCAGACTCATGGAGTTCGCTTTGGCGGGGTTTGTTCTCGTCGGAGCATTTTGCCTATGGATGTCGTCTGGGGGCCGGGGGGGGGGCGGAATTTTGCAATGGAACTGGGGAGCCTCACGCGACAAAGAAAGGTGCATGACACCAGCGCCGAAGGCGCGAAGCCGCACATGTACAACCAAGAATAGGGTCTATTTTTGGTACCGGTACAACAAATTTAGAAGAAGCCATCAATTTTTCTTTGAGAAGTAAACTTGCAGGTCCAGGCAGGTCTGTTGTTAAATATCACATCGATGAGTATTGAGGCCTACCGTTTTGTCTGGGTAGACGACGCAGCATGGCTTTCTTTGTCTACCGTGTTGCGGGTCAGTGAGCACCGCCTGATTTTCAGAATAACATTTTGCAAAGAGGTATAGATAGTGAGATGTTATAATTCGACGTGATTTAATCTTGAATAACCTACGGGTATTTGCCT